>VYXH01006712.1:69509-80310 GCA_013397275.1 Burhinus bistriatus | reverse complement strand
GCCGCCGCCCGGCGGGGACCGTCGTGCCACCGCGCTGCAGCCCCCCAGCCCACTGCCGTTCTGCGCTTAGAACTTCACCGTTTTCCTTAACGCTTCTTTTCGTGTTGGTTTTGGGTGTTTTTTTAAAACTGGAATTTTTTTTTTTCACTTGCCTTTTTTTTTTTTCTTATTTTTCACTTAAATTTTTTTTGGTTTGTTTTGTTTTGTTTTTTCTTGAGCGGGGGAGCAGTTTTCTCTAATTTGTTCATTTCCCGCCCCAGGTTTCAGCAGCGCGTTTAGGTCCGCAAGAAAGTTGTCGCCTGGAAAAAAAATAGATCTGCGGTCGCTGGAATGTATTTGACTTTTCTGGAAAGCTTTTTACCCTTTAAAATACGGTGCTGGTTAGAAAGGGCTGCGGGTTTAAAGGGGCAGTTTCAAGGCTCAGCTGGTGTGTCCCTGCGTGTGTGCTGGATAAACCTAATAGTTTGGGTTGAAATAGTGATGCTGTAAAATAGAAAGTTAGCCATGTTGTTATTAATACAAGTAAAAATCCATTTAATCTTCGGCAATATACTCCCACTTAAGTGAGGCGAGTTTAGATAGAACATGCTCTTTGTGGGGACAGTGCTGGAAAGAACTCAACGCTCTCATGCGAGATCTGGAGTAGGGGAAAGCAGGAGCAGTGGGTCCTCAACATAAATTCTCAGTGCTTCTTCCAGGTGAAGGACCTCATCCACTCTGACTTCAGATCTAAGAAGTCTTAGATCTGCTCCTGAAGTCCTGGCTTTTTGACTCTTATAATTACTTAAGCACCCTTTGCTTTCTTGTGCTTTTTTTAAAAAAATATTTTCATATCCCTGTTGCAAAGAAAAATGTTTGCAAACTGGAGTGTGACTCAGGAAAATACAAAGGGTCTTTTAAAGAAAAAAGAAAAACTTTGTGTTTTGGGGGTCCAAATGGTGTGTGTTGAGCCATGCGGACATCTGATTTTTGTTTTATGAATAATAGCAATTATTCAAGTAGTCAAATACTATATAACAGGCTAACTGACTCTGACATTAGAATATTTAGAAAGCAAAGAACTCCAGACTTACATATATGAAAATGCTCCGGAAAGCTAAGAAAAATCAGCTACAGATGTTAATTCAATGTGCCTAACGGGGCCATTAAAAGGACCCATATTGCAAAGGACCCATATCACAAAGAGCCTAAGCCTGCTCTGAAGAGGCACAGTCCTTTCCCACTCAGACATGAGTGTGTGTGTGGAGTTTAAACACAACATCTCTCTGCGTTAACAGAGACTGTAATGAAGCCCCGTCCCAGCAGGATGAATGCGACACCTTAACTCAGCGGCAGGGCACAGCCTGGGGAGATCGTTCCCTGACTTCCCACATTCGGGCCCAGCGCAGTTCACCGGGACATCTCGACACTGAACCAAGCCTGGATATTTGATTCTCAGTCTTCTGGCGTAGGTTTCTGTACACATCGATCTTTGTGAATGTGCCTAGCGATCACGTCTGTAGATGGTAAAACGCAAGGATCGAGTAGTACTTAGTCTGCTAATGAAGTACCTTACCAGTCCATGGGAAAGTCAACCCCAGCATTGTTTTAAGACCGCAGGATCTGTCTCAAAAACTCAAAAGTTACTAAGGAAGCTCTCCTTGCCTCAAAGGCTACAAAGTAAGTAGTTAATAGGAGTAGCCTGTATGTGTAGGATACATGCATAGCTGAAATATTCTGTGCACTTCAGCAGCACATTTTCAGATATTGATCCGGTTTTTTTATTCAGCCGTTCAGATTCACTAAAGCAAGGATAATGTATTTATTACTTTTATAGTACAGCTACCAAATTGTTTGCTTCCTGAAGCACTGATTTTATTCTAATGTTTGGGAAATAATTAGCCAGTTTGCAGTACTTACCATTCACAAGGTTTGAAAAGCGGAGTTAAAATACATGTATTAAGCGGCTCGTTACCTTCTGCCAGACGACTCATCTACTGCAAAATCTATGCAGCCGCAGTGCCACCTTTTGGCTAAAACGTCTTTCGTGTAAATGACAACATTTCTTCCCCACAGCCGCCGGGAGTTAACTGTTTGCATTAACATAATTTTGAAAGAACAACGAGACATCCATCATCCAGCGATACCTCTGTAGCAGTAAGAAGTATAAAAAAACTATGTGAAGCCTTACCAAGAATCACGTACACCTCCTGTAGTTCAGCTGTTGACAGGAACAGTAAATGCATTAACCTGAAAATTGGAGCTGTGCTACTAGCCAGCAGGGAAACAATAAAGCATAGGACTCTGACTAAAATAGGTAATGCAGAAAGAGAAACTGAATTAATGGGGAAAGCGTCTGTTGAATTAAGTGTACATAATAGAGAACAACACCTAGAGGATAGCCAGGAGTTTATTTAGCTGATACCTGTTTTGCAAGTGACATAAAAAGCAATTTGAATATAAAGTAGGAGAGCTGCTTCTTCCCTAAGGACATACACATACAGTGAAATCACACCGTGGGCCACACAGTTTTTCTCTTTCCCTCTACAAACCTGAGGAAATTGCCAGGCTTTGCGAGTCCTACAGCATACAGTAAATGTGCTGGCAGCAGACTCAGCAATCCTACCACCATTTCTTTCCCTTCTTTTCAACTCCCAGGATCACAGACCCCCATCATCAGGTGCGTAACACCCACCTCAGGTGAAAACACTTTAGCTGCAGGGAGGTTGAGGAGGCCTTAATGAAGAGAGGGAAGAAGAATAAAAGAACAAACTTCAGCTGTGAAGGTATTTGCTCCACTGCACCTTGTCACCTTTCCTGTGGGAAACTTGGGGGAATTTTGGAGAATCGTTGTCCCTGCTTCATCCAATGTGCAAAATCAGTTGCAGTTAATAGAGTTCAGAGGCCAAGAGAGTTACCAGGGGAAAAAAGTCCAGAATATATTGTGTCACCGATTCTATTAGGTAGAACTTTAGAATTGCTGATTGAAATCAACTGTGTTGAGCTGACTGACTGTCCAAAATAGCATTGTTCAGAAACATCTTCTAAGTGTGTCCGCTATCTTATTTGTTTGGCTGTTTGAATCATGAACTCATGGCATTGTTCTAACATCCACAGACTTGGGATAACATAAGCAAAGGCTTGAGTATGGGTAAATATACACACACACACACACATATATATATATATATGCGCACATGCTCACACAATCCATACAGTTGGTGAGATCCATAAATGAGTGCTAAACTAGCTGAAGAAGTAAAACTCCCCTATACAAAGAAGCGGCAAGGCATTAAGTCCCATTGAGAGGCAGGAGAAGTTACCGAAGTCTTTTCAGGGCAATCACTGCTATACAAAGCTGGTTTATATTTGTTATTCTTACAATATGGGAGTCGTGCTTTGGGGACCTGTGGGGAAGGAAATGGCTTTAACATTTACAGTGATGATTAACTAGTGTGTTATGTCTCTTGATCCATGCTCCCTAAGACTACACGAAAACATCCTGCTCCTCTTACCTGTTCTGGAAGTCCTCCTCCTGCTCAGCCCTGTCAGCAGCTGGGGGAACAGCCTGCAGGGGCCCACCAGGAGTCAAGCGATTTAGTTTTTCGACTTAGTTCACATTCAGCTGTGACTGAAGCTGTTATTGTTCACTTCCAGCATGAAGTCAGCTAAACGTCAAAATAACATTCAAGTTCAGTTCTGGTTCAAGAAAAGTTAAAAAAAACAGTTCAAACTGAGTTTTGGTTCAGAGTCAGTTTAACTCCCCCGTACCAGCAGTAGTCAGTGACTATTTTATCCTCTTAAATGATGAGCTTGTCTTGCCTTACAATAAGGAAATTCATTCCACTCAAATGTATGCTGAGTAGACATCCTTAGAAATTTTCAGCTGCCCCCCCAGAGCAGGAAAGTTTCGTAGGAGCCTCCAAATTTCTCCCATGCTTCATTTATCTTCCATTCATTAATCCATAATTTCACCACTCATTTCAGCTGAGTTAGAACAGGGCACAGGGTTTGCAGAAAACTTTCTAAAATCAGATGCGTTACTAAAGGTCTGATTTTTATCCCCTCCTAGCCTTTGTTAATCTTCACCATTCATGTCACAGATATTGTCTAGAATTTTTGTCTTGCACAGTAAATACCTATTTACAAAAACCCTTGTTGATTGCTGGTCTTGTTCTGCTGGATTTTACAATCTGATCAATGAGGAAGCAACAAAACATTATTATCTTTCCTGAGAATAATGTAAAACACAATAGGAGAGATCTGTCGCATACTTAAGCAGTTCTGGTTTAGTCACATTTTGTAGGACATCAAACCTGGCAGAATCCAAATTTCATGTCAAGGCGTCATTAACTTTAGTTGCAATTAGAAAGGAAATCTGTTCTTGACTACTGAACGCTTCCACATATACCAGAAATTAATTGTTAGGAACAGCATTGATAATGAGTGATTAGAAAAATGGAGTTGTCTAGTGGTCTGTGCAGAGGAGTAACGAAACAGAGCTACTGACTGAACTGATGGAAAAACATTCCCGAGCTCCTCCTGCATGCATCATGCGGCTGAATCAATAATACAGGAAAGCTCTTTGAGATGCATTAAGAGAGGATACACAAGGTGAAAGGAAAGTGGGATCTTCTTATGGAGCTGTGATATTACATACCTGTGAGTTTACTTGTATCAGAAAAAAATTTTAGCAATTGTACATGAATTAAGTTTGCTCCTTTCAAATCAAATAAGTTTCAGCAGATGAGCCACTGTTTGCTTGCAGGTTTCTTTTCTTGGTGGAATAAGAAATACAGGATAGCTTCCACAGTGAAGGATTATTAGTACTATTAATAATTTCTAGTTAGATTATTAGTATTTTAAGATTTCTGGGGCAAATTATGCCAGGGAGTTTTAAGCACCACTCCTCAGAAGTGGAAAAAAAAGTAGGAAAAAGAATTCTAATTCAATGTGCATTGTTACCTGCCTGCGTGTAATCACATTTTACATTGAAAGACTTTTGAAAAAGGTTGTCCAAAATCAGAAAGGATTGTCCAATAGACAATGAACTATGAATTTTCCCCTGCATGTTAAGAGCCCAAATATGAGCAGACTCTCAAATAGCAAACAGACGTCACATAATTAAAACTGTCTAGTTTAAGAGCATAGATTGTCAAGATTAATTTTCAATCTGCAAAAAATACAAGTAATAAACTTCCTACTTGTCACTGAATAAAAATTAACCATATAGCATATTTGTTAAGCACATTTACATTTCAAGTGCAGTTTTAAGAAAATTTTAAAACAAGTCTGGAAGAATGACATAAAATACAGTTATTCTGGGTTATGCTCTGTAAGTGAGATTATTGGCCTGGCTCTGGCTAATTACAAAGTGATCACAGAATGCGCAATGAAATGAAGCGGTTCCAAGATAATCCTACGCAGATTGTTGTAAACACAGAGCTATGCAACAGATCTGAGCTAGCTGGAATAAAAACCTAAAACATTGCTCTGGACTCCTTTGGTAATGGCTGTCAACTTTGCTCTGCAGCGGTGGTGATATGAGTTACATTCGGTTTAGTGGCCAGCAGAGAGCCGGGCCTTTGCATCACAGAAGCACAGTCGCAATTTACACTTCTGCTGGCGGCATCAGCTCAGAGCAACGAGAAATGAGGCTCAGCAGATCCCAAAGCACACTGGACCAAAACCAGAATTCTCCGCGGAGCCGTATAGCAGTGAAATAATAGATTTATTACCCAAGTGAAAGAGCAGACGTCGCTGCGCACACCTGTGTTTCAGCCAGAACTCCTTCCTCCAGCTGAGCCTACGCAATCAAGGAAACCACTAACTCCTCCAGGTCCTTAGTTCAGATCCAGTTTAGGCTGACTGTGACTGAAATGCATCATCCCTGACAGCTGGACAGTGGGCAGGCATGTCCCGAAAACACTCTTCCTCACTCACTCGTGCTTCGTGCCTCGAAGGCAGGGAGCACTCCCTTTTAGTGAGACAATGAAATGCCTCCAGCCTGACTCCCGTCTGTTTTCAGTTTCCCTACATCTCTTCCACCTCACTCCTCCTTGCCTTTCTGCAGAGCCTACTGTTGCAACACCCTCTCTTCGAAAGGACTGGAGAAACACATCCTCTCCCTTTTCTTCCCTTTAAATGGACACTGCAAAAGTCCTTCCGAATCCCATCTGTGTTGTTACCACATCTTAGGCAGTCTCAAGCAGCTCTGCAACGCAAGGAAGCAGAGAGGAGTTTGGGGTTGGAAAGGGAAGTGGCTCCAGCAGGGCTCTGCTAGGAAAGCTGCTGCCCTTAGTGCTTCGGCATGCCCCGTCCCCTAACGAGTGAGCAGACACACAGCCCTTCCTCTCTCCCCCTTTCTTATTTTTATGTCCCTGCAGGATGAAGCTCCTTGAGAGAAGCCCTTAGCAGCTAAAGGAGAAACTGGGCTTAGAGGAGAGTGGCAAAATGAGGAAGAGAAAGGAAGGAAATGGTTTTGTGCGCACACACGGGTGCGTGCTTCATCCCTGTATTGAGTAGGAAAGAGGGAGTCGAGAACAAGTAGGAGAGGAAGTCAGCTGATGAACAGCTCCAGGCAAAAGAGAAGAATACCTGGCAGGGTTGCTCCATACAGCACTGTACGTTTAAAAATAATTTTTAAAACTAACACATTTGGATAGGGGTATATGTCCCCAGAGCAACCAACAACGGAAAAACAAGTACCAATAATTTTCCATTCCAATGACCAGTGCTGTAATTAGATAATAATGCTAGAAATTTAGTCCACTTTGAGGCAAAAGGGGAACGTCATGCATGCTGCCTGACAGCTCAAGAGAAAAAAAACCCACCGCTCTGTTAATTCATTTATGGGGACTATTTCTGAGGTCAGACAGACATATCTTTAGTAGTGAAAATTCAGGAACTTCAAAGACTTGTCGCTGAAGGAGAGAGCTTCAAGCTGACCCCTCAAAAATCCTGTTACCCCAAGGGCCGGATAGCTAGCCCCTGCTCACATCGTTGATGACCTGGGCGATGGGCATGGACTCCAAACTCTGCTCCGAACCAAGGAGTCAAAGCTGGCAAAAGGCAAACACATCAGCCAGTGTGAGACAACCTGTAATGCCACTGCTTGTAACACATCTGTTTCATGGCAGAAGAGGATAAGTTTGTCTTAGAAAAACACTATGTTCATTCATAAGAGAAAGAACATCACTGGAAAAGGAACACAAAACTTAGGCAGCACATGACTAGAGTGCACCGGATGAAATCCTAGTTAATATTTTTGTTTAAAAAAAGCTCAATTCTAACTTTTCATTCAGACACCAGTTTGATTCAGCATCATATTATAGACTAAAAAATAAAAATGCAAAGAATCTAAATATTTGTTTCTTTGGTCTGGCGTACAGACTGAGATTTAGATTTGAAATCAATGCAGGCATGCAACCAGGGAAAATATTTTGGATCCTGCATAGGCCTCCTCAAAGTGGTTTCATGAAATAAAAAAAGAAAATCAGAATTTTAGATGCAGCCCTATTTTTAGTGTTTTGCAATGGTAACGCATGGAGTTTCCTTTCACTGCTTCTGACTCTTTTGGATCGTTATTCAGAGATGTAAAATTTTCCATTTGCATTATGGAGAACGCATAAACAAAAAGGTTTGGAATCCATTCTGGCAATAGATCCTTTAAGCTAAGTATTGAGGACTTCTACCTAACCAGGTAGTTCTTATTATGTTATCCCATTAACTGTGTATTTTTCTTTTCCAATTATATTCTGCACTCAAAATTACTAAAATCTATCTGAAAAGAAGACAATAGTAACTAGTAACTGAACACACTGTTGGATCTGCCCAGTAGAAATGGAAATGCGTGTTGTAGTATGGCAAGTGGATTCAATTTGTGAGTACGGTCCATTATCATTCACAGCAGGGTCAAGTCCGTCTTTAGAGGAGCACAAAGTTCTCCACAGTATCAGATTCAAATGTAGTCATGCGGCTTTCTGACATTGTGGGATTTATAAAACAATTGCTCGGGTTTTGGGGTTTTTTTCTTCTGCTGAGAGGTGTGCTGGGATCCAGGCAACGCACGTGTGACAGATCACGTGTGACAGGCATCTGCTTGCAAAGTGGCACGAACAGCAACAATGCAGGCACGAGCTGTTGCATCTGTCCTGTTTGTACGGGGCTCGTGCCGGTGGTTCCCAACCCCAAAACACGCATGCAGCATCAGCAGTGAGGCCAAAGGATCTGCACCGCTACACCTTCCCTGGTGCGTGTGCTGCTTCACAAACCTCTGCTCACATGGTGACTTGATTATTGAAGCGGGCACATGTAAAGATTAGATCTGAGATATGAATGCCCTACGGATATTTTCACCACTCAACTTGGGAGCCCAGTCTTCCAATGAAGTTAACAGAGAGCTGCAGGCACCTCCAGAGGGCAATCCAGAGCATATAATTAGATGGCAGCTGGGCTCCTATTTTGGGAGTGCTGGATTTTTCTCTGAAATGCTCACTTTTCCCTCCACTGACTCCTTAGCAAGACTAGAGGGATGACAGGGAGTGCCCTTTCTGGGTTACACGCCCATTACAGGCCGCTACGGGCAGCAGGGGCAGTAGGGCAGCAGGCTGCCAGGACTCCCCAGCTGCTATGGGCAGTAGCATCCTGTGCTGTAAGGTTTTCTATCATTAGACTAGAGCCCTAGATACCTGACGTGAGGCTGTGCAAACATGCCCTTTGCATCCTTGCCTCTTCTTGGTCAACTCAGCTCAGCTGGAAAGAGAAATCAGCACATCTGCCATCAAAAATGCAACAGTGGAGGGCAACAGGTTTTGATCGGTCCAGAGCAACATACACAGTTTGGACATTAAGGGAATTCCTAAATTTAGAGCAAACTATCTTATAATGGAAAATTAAGCTCAGTGGCACTGCATTATCCAAGCATGTATTTCACCTGGGCAGCTAAGCTGATGACTGTATTTTTTGCAAAACTCTGCATGGACTTCCTGCAGATTGCAAATGGTCAACATCCCATTGATGGATCTCATCATGTAATTTACATTCACTTCTTTTACATGGTCAGGAAAATCTTGAATGATTATGAAGAGAATAGTGACATTTTAACTAAAGATCAGTTATAATACTCTGTCCCTTTCCTAAAACATTTCCTTCAGAAGAGAGGCAAAAGCAATTTAAAAAAAAGAAGTTCTTCTTGCTGTAGTACAGGGACTAGAAAGACAAAACAGAAAAGACAGAGTGAGGAATGCCTATAAAAACTAAAAATAAAATTTTGCTACTGTAATTGTGTGGTATATTTCTATTTCCTTAAGGAGGGACATATGCGAGCATAAGGCTAAACCTTACACTTGATCACCTTGCCAAGGTGATAAAAAACATGTTGGCTTTTGTAGTTAAGGGACACAAAAGAGTAACCCAGCCTAAACACTGTCACTAGCCCCCTTGGACTCCGAAGTGCAAATAACCAAGTATGAGTGGGCTGGATGTAGGATTTGCCCTAGACCTGGAACTGGTGCCTCCGGAGCTACAGCAAGGTATCTGGCTCAACCACTCTGAGCACAAAGTGAGAATGAGTCACTTCAAATCTCACACAAACTGGAGACAGAGCTGAGCTTTATTTTCCTAGGGACAAGGCAGGAACTTAATTCCTTCTGTCCCTTGCACTTACAAGTACACACGAGAAAGGAAAAGTCTTTCCCCTTCTTCCAACCCCTTCTATGTATTTGCAAAATGCCCACAAATAGATTTTGCAGTGGTTGTATTCCAGGCTGTTCTCCTTCACTGTTTTCCATACCCGTATCAAAGGGGCTTCTGTTTATTTCCAACCAGAGTGCAGAACTAAAACTCATGGAGGAGGACAGGAACTTTTTGGTTGGGATCAAATTTTTTATTAAACATATGGTGCTGTCTCTCTGCAGATGAAAACACACTAGATAAGAAGAATGAACTTCAGTTTCTATTTAGAGAAATGTTTTCCCTTATTCTCCCCTGTCTGCTTTGTTTTGAAGCTTCCTCCTTGCAAGAAAAGCTTTTACAAAGGCAGTAATCAAACAGCTCATTGCAAAACTTGTAACAGCACAAAAAGCTGTGAAATGCCTCAAAAACATATTGTCATAATAAAACAGCCATTCTCAAGATAAAACTCATGGCTGGTATAGTTATTAAACCACAATTGTGGGGGAAACATTAGTTCTGTTACTTAAAAATGTACTTGTAAAGCAGTCTAAATATAGGAAGTTAATTCCCTATGAACCATGCTTGGTTTGTACTTTCCCTGCATACAGACTGGAGCATTTAGTGAAACCCATGCTTCTAAATAAGCACTGAGCTTTTAGGTCCCAGTGTTTACTATTACCTGAGTGTAAGAACATCATGAGCAGCGTACTCAAGGCTTAGGCCCAATTTTTAGAAACAAATTGTTGTTTAATGAACAAACTGCTGAAGCTGCAGGGGCAGAGATAGTTGCAGACCTTTTGTGTGTCTGCGTGAAATACGTATCACCTCAGAGGCATTGCATATCTAGGACGGGAGCACACCGTTCATCACGTCTGCAGTCGTGTGGCTTGTTCGTATGGAGAGGACAGGTTTTACAACAGGCAAATGTCTCTGAGTCTCCTCTCTTTTCCCCTTCCTACCAGCCTCACGCACCCAATTCAGATGTGCGGGTAACACCCATGGAGCTGCCAACCATTAAGGCATGCGGGTAGCACATTCGAGAGAGCAGAGTCCTTAAATCAAAACCCCAGGCAAACAGCTCGGTGCAGCTGTGCCTATCCATGATGAGCTGCTGTAACAAGGCACGAAAGCTGCTAAGGTGATCAGC
>VYXH01006712.1:0-69397 GCA_013397275.1 Burhinus bistriatus | reverse complement strand
ACAGCCCGTGCTCAAACCAGGGCTGCCGGATCCAGTGTTACAGGAAGAGTTACATTTATACTCTTGCAGCACTTGTACTCGGAGACCATCTAGTCAAGATCACAAGACGGGAATGGTTTAGCCTTGACATCACTAGCAATTCTAAAATTGAAAAGGTTTTGTTTTTCTCCCTCCCTTAGAGAATTATTCCCAATATTTTTAAGGAACTGTCATTTCCTGTAGAATAATGTTTATGGTGGCAGGGTCTCAGTCTTTCTGTTGGTTTTTTTTTCACAGGGTTATTATTTATTGTAGCTGCTCTTTGTTCTCTTTTTTTTTTTTTTTTTTTTTTTTTTTTTTTTTTTTTTTTTCTGACTGGCTGCCCCATGCCTTTCAAAAACTGGAGATTTTACAGTAGAGTCATTTTACGCTCAGAGTCATTTCAATCTATTTAAATGAATGCTGAAAATGCCATCAAATTTTGGTGTCAATTGTAAAGAGACTGTAAGATGAACATCAAAGGAAGAGGATATTCATATTATGCCCTCTTTTCCATGCTCTCATCTTCCCCTCCGAAAGCACTGAGCATAAAGCAGCTCCATGCCATAATCATGTTTGTTTAAATCACCACAGTTTGTGAAACCATGCTAGCTGCCTTTCAGTTTGCTGCTTTTCCTTAGATCTTCCCATAGCCACCCCACATTCTGATCACCACTAGGTCCATACAGATGGGTAGTGTTCAAGCGACACACATTCACAATGGACAAAAAGAAAAAAAAGAAAAAAAAAAAGGGAAGGTACTGAGGACATGAGCATGATATAATACATTCCTATTACCACATGGCTTAGTTCCACCTCTACCTCATGTCTTCTGGATGAAGCTGCTGTCCAGTTGTAAACTTAAGGCAATCACACAAATCAGAATTTAGATCTAGATCTAAGTTTCCTTGAAGGAACTTATATCAGCATGCCAGGTTAATCCTGACCAGAAACCAACAGACTACAGAAACACGCTTCTGAGAATAAGGAGCTGCCTCGGCATTTTCAAACCCTCTAGGCTGCAGAAGCAGCAAAAGGAAATTATTTGACCTGTTCACCCTCCTCATTAGTAATGCACTTTCCAATGGCTGCAGAAAACTCCAAGAATTGCTTATGGTGGCAAAACATGTGCGATTTGGTAATGCAGTTTGTGGTCACCAAAAGGAAATCCCATGACAACAATGACTTCAGGGAACAGGTTATGGCTCAAAGAGATGAAAGAAAGGAATGAAAGACTCAAGTTCTGTGCTTGCCCCAGGAGATAAAATATTCACCAAAAGCATATTGTGACCAGCGACCTGCTGGGGCCAAGATACCAAGTGCATTGGGTCATGAAAGGTGCTGACAGCATCTCCCCAGAATGTGGAGTTAGGGGGAATATAGACATAATATTCTGCTAAGTTTTTATTAGGAAATGCAGAGACAGCAGGCAGCGTTCTCCCACATCCCCTCTGCTCTCTCTCACAGACACTTCCTTTGTCTGTACCAGCTGGGTTATTAACAGAATATTGTTTTTCATTCCACTTCTCCTCCCTTTGGGCTTTCTATACTCCTAGTCACAGAGAAGAAGGTAAATAAACCTTTTTAATTATATAGTCTGTCAGAATTTTTCCATACTCACCCAATTTATTAGATTTTTTTTGTACTTTACATTTATTTTTAACCCCCTTCCCTTACACTTACCATTTTTCAGTTTGTATCTGAATATACAATAGAAAAGAGCATGACCATTTCCCTGCAGAAATGCACAAACAATTCTTCCAAAACACTTTTTACGAGAATGTAATTTTTTTCCCTTTGTGTAGCAGAACCGACATTTCTATAGACCTAAGAAGTAGCCCAGAAAAGGAAGATATTTAGCATTACCTTCCAGCTGTGCAAAATATTGTAGTTTTCACATCAGAGAACCAAATGCTTCAGTTCCTTGACGGATGACTTTCGCAGAAGTAGAAAATATATTTCTTACTTTCCAAGTGGACTTAAAATAACACTAAGTTTAAACAGTTGATACTCCACAGACCAAATTCTGACTATAGAGGGAAATTATAATTTGGTGTATTAGCTTCCAGACTAGCATTACTTTAGATTTTGAGCTAAGTTGAATTGGTGCTGAAATGTGTATTGTTATATGACTCTAGGAAAACAGCTATTCTAGCCTTGGGGCATTTTAAACACAGGGCTTGGAGTCAACCGACATAAATGAGTACAAAGAGAGTTTCTGTGCTAAATAAGAAATGAATTCCTTATTTGTAAGCATAATGGCTCTGCTACAGGGAAATTAAATAGTAGCTCTTTTCTAGATGTATATGCATGCATATTTTCATTTGTACCATCCAGTTTCGGATTACTCCCTCTGTGCTTACCATTCTCTGAAACTACCTCTTCTCCTTGGACCTAGTATCCTGTCAGAGACTCATCCCTGGCTTTTCCACCGTTACCCATGGAGACCTGAGATCCTGGCTTCCCTCTTCCGGTACATACACAGAAAACCCTGGGCTACTACACTTGTAAATTCACTTTCCTGAGCGCTTTCCTATGAAAACAAAGCAAATAGTGGAGAGAAGTAATTACCAAATGGAGATAGCCAGAGGTTTACTGTCATCAACTCACACAGACAACCTGGCCACTGAAAGAAGAATAATGTTTTGTGTGCTAGCAAAGTCTTGGAAGAACGAGAAATGTAACATATTTTCCAGCAGCGTGAAAGAACAACTTTTCTCCTTTTGGGAAGAATATGTAACCTGACAATATATGTATTCTGTTGAACTACATATCTCTCCTGTATGTATATATGTATATATGTATATATGTATATATGTATATATGTATATAATAATAGTCTGAGAAGGTGATGACCTCTCCATAGATTTTTAGGTTCACCTGATGAAATGAGAGCTTACTGCTGCCAGCAGTGGGTAGGGCAACTATATTACGACTGCATTCAGCTTCAGATGACGTCGTGGTGCCTCCCTCCCTCCCTCCCTTCTCCGGGAGAGCTAGTTCAGGTACAGAGCCAAGGGCACTTCCCTCCTCCAGAAGCTCACTTTCAAAGTCCAACTCTTAGACAGATCCTGCTCCTACCTTCCTGCCAGCACTCATGCCTGTACCCAACAAAATACTGCTTTTGGCTAAAAGTAGGAAGTAATGGAGGCTGTAAGTATGAGCCTCCCCCCTCCCTACTTCCCTGGTGTGCCTGTCCCTGTGCACCCCTCCCCAAAATTGCAGAGAGGCAGGGCAGAATCAGATCCAGGGACTGCAATTGCTTTTTTGTAATGACTTGTGAGTCTGCTTTGGTCTGCCTGTCCAGAGTTGCCTGGGGGAGTTGCTCCACCATGATTCTGAAGCCCATTTCAGCCTGTTGTCATGAGCAAGTGGTCCCTACGTGACCCTCTCCTTGCCTCACTCCAGCCTGCAGTGGGCAATCCCTCTGCAGTGGATGTTTGGAGCTCCATCCTTGGCTTCAGCCCTGCTGCACCTTTCAAAGCCTCTGCAGAAAGGAGCCAAGAGACAGAAGACCACAGACTGCTTGCTCTGTTGTTCAAAAGCCTGCACCTGGATAAGGAAGAGGATTGGTGAGATCAGGGGCACTTTGCTCAATTGAAAACAAACACATCAGATACAGTTCATATATTGCCAAATTTAATAAAACGTACACAAAAGAGGTGCTCGTGGCTTCCCTGGCCTGTTGTAGAGGCCTTCATTGCACTGCTGCCAGTGTTACCAGCGCTAGGCAGGATGTCTGTGCTCCCACAAGGCAGCTTCCTGCCCACAACTGCTGCAGAAAGAGGAGCTTGGTGGGGTGGATGGAGAGGGCCAAGGAGAAGTAAGGGGGAGCCTGAGCACTCAGGCATGCTTTCCCAGAAGCTGCGATCTGGCAGCTGTGGACTCACCTGCAAGGGAGCTTTCTGGCACTGATAATAGCAGGAGAGCAGATACTGGCATAGCTGTGATAGCAAGGAGCAGGGCCACAGCTACCAGTAAAACAGGACAAATCCCCAGGCACTGCCTCAAATGTCACGTGTCCCCAGTGACCCTAGTTCAGGGACAAGCCACAGACAAAGTGGCACAGAAGAAGTCTCTTCAGGACAAAAGCCCACTCTAATTCAAACCTCCCTGTCTTCTCCAAGGGGGCAGGTATCTGCCATAAACACCACGGGCAGGCAGCACTGCTGCTATTGAGCACGTTATTAACTTGATTATTGTTATGCCCATTGGTGCACGGCATAGAGAATTCACTGAATTTTTGGCTTTAGCCCCAGTCTTTCAGTGGAGGAGGAGAATGGTGGCGAATAAAAATATCTTGGAAACCAACTGGCTCAATAAGAAGAGCCTTGTAGGAGGCAGAGAGTAGCTTATGCTCAGGGCTTGATTCCCCCGCTCCGCTGAATACTTTGCACAGTCCTTGCTGTGTGGTCAGGAATGAAATGCCCTGGCTGTCAGGCAGCTTGAGGGCCATCCAGCTCATAATCTGGTATTCCCAGGTTCAGAAGGCTGCAGGAGACCTTCTGCTACTTGAGTCCGTTTTTAGAACAGAGGCGCTGCTCCCCATCAGCATCACTGGGAAATCTTTGGATTGTCAATGGCCAAGGAGATAAAATAAACTAACACCTTGCTGCCGTGACACACATGTATTTCCGTGGTATGCAAAAGTTCTTAATTTGAGGAATATTGAAAATGAATATATCAATTCCTTTGTGCTGAATCCTCATCTGAAAGCAGATTTTAAAAATAAATCAGCCACACTGGGGACTCAGCTGTCATAATTTGCTATTATGTAAAAAACATATGCACACAGAAACAACTTTGAGACTGTTACTGTCCTTTTTGCATTTTTTATATCCTCCAGTGAACAATAAAACCAAAGTAACAGGTTGATTTTTAAAACAAACAATCAAAAAAGTAAAAAAGGAAGCTGCTCTCATGTCTTATTGTATCTGGATCTTTTCAGAAGAAATGCTGTGAATTGCACATGTGACTATGCAAACATGCTCTCAGTGCCCATTGAAAACTGAGTCCTAAAGAGAAGAATGGGTTTATTACAGGCACTACTTTGCTGTGAATGCGTAATAAGTTCTTCACTTTTTCCTTCATTACTGTCAAATCCATTAGGGTTAAATCCTTAGGCACTAAGGTGAAAGTCAGAAATGAGAAAGGCAAGAGGAGGAAGAAATCCTAAAGGACCAAACTGAGTGGATGTTAGCTGGGCAATACCACTGCTTGGAGGCTCCTAAAAAAACCCTAACTCTTCACAACAGTGAAAGTTTAGCATAAAAGATGTTGTCACACCATAGAGATGGTGGATTAAGGAAGACGCTGGGGAGTCTGACTGGCCTGTCAAGACTGTGGCTAGAAAGGAGATAAAACAGAAATAGATAAAGGCAAGAAAAGGAAATTCATCTCTCCTTGAGTGTGTTTGGTGCACTTTTTAGCCATCATTGAGTAAATAATTCTCAAAAAGAGGTCCTCTGGGCACTTCAGTGCCCAGTTCTCAGCAGTCCTTCTAGGCAAAGGTTTGGCAGATGCTCACCTTGGGAAATCCATCTTTTTGATGTGCGTGGAGACACCCTGGGTGTACATCTGGGGCATCTCTCACAGTCCTATTGCTGTAGCACTACATGATTCTGTGCAAAGAATAGCTAAGCAGGGAAATCTGTCTTCACTGAGCTGCACAGGGGTTTAACAAAACAATACCTAAGGCCTGCGCAATTAAGTCACTGTAACAATTTGTGATCATATTTGTCTGTTCTCACATCTTATCATAAAAATTAGAAGCTTTCCTATATCTGCTCTTGGGATACAGGCAGTCTGACATGACTGTGGCTAAGGAGCCACATGCTGGGAAAAATAAGCACTCTTTCAACAAGTTGTAACAGCTTCCAGCCATCCCACTTCTCAGATTGAATTAATATGAATTAAGGACTGCCATCCCACTTCAGTCAAAGCAGAAGCACACACTCACTGTATCCTTGCCAGATAGCTTTGGTGCTGTGTTGTTAAAGAGTATGTCATACTTAGAACAGTCTACATCCTGAAATTCCCCAACTCCAGCTTCTCTTTCGAACTCACAAGTTGTAACTGAAACCAACAAAAAGCTCTATTAAACATTGCCCTTACCTAATTGAATATATTAGTTGTATATAGCAATTACATGCTCCTTTTTACAGTATAGTAAAGCACTTATGGTATAATAAAATCTACCACACAGTGCTTAACAGCCCAGTGTGTTGAGCAATTCAGGTTTTGGTGCCTCATGTAGGTTAGGAATTGATTTTAATTGCCTGGCATAAATCACACAGTCCTACTGTAGAGACCCTTATTATTTCACAGGCAGGGCTGTTTTTAATCCTATATATTCATGGGGAATAAGAGGGAAGCAGAATGAAAAGAAAATCACCTTCTGAAAATTTACTTTTGAGGAAGACAGATTTGTTCTGAATTAAATGAAAATTTAACAAATGCTGTGCACTTTAGTCAGTATAATTGTCATAAGCACAGTAGTAAAGAAAACTTTGTACATCATCACTAAACCTCAGGCACTGCAACTGTTTAAAGAAGTAAATCTTGACAAACTAATCAAGATTTACAGCAAAGAGAATTTACAGTACAGATAGAAATTTCTTCTGCTTACACATCTGTCCTGCACTCTCTGCCTATCACAGCCAGAAATAATATCTGCATGTATTTTGCATGTATGTTTGGATTTACAAAGCATGTGGAAGGGAAGCATTCTCTCATGGAATTTGGCTCCCATTTGTAGATTTTCTGTGCCAATGCAGTTTAGTCATTTGTCTTAGTATTAAATAAAACAAGAACTAAATCTAAAATCAACCCAAAACATCCTGTGTTTAAAAAAAAAAAAGCATGCAAAGTTGAAAATTTTAGGGGAGTTATTGCCCTAATTATTAGGTTTTCTGTATCAAATTTTGACCTCCAGAAAAATATCCAACATTTTACAGAGTGAAATTGAAGTGGAAATGGTCTGCACATGATTGTGAGCCACCATCCAGTTAGTACATTGATGGTGATACCATTTTTCGTCTGTACTACACAACAGTTCCTGGGGGAATGTGAAGGTTACAGGAAAGACATCTGCACCTTGTGTCTTTGAACACCTAGATCCCAAATTCAAGCCCACTCCATACTGATTTGCCTTTTTGTACAAATATCAGCTCTGACACTTAACATCTGCAGGACTAAACTAAGTCCCCTCGACATTGCAGCCTTCTGATGTATCATGACCGTTTGCGTGAAGAAGGAGTAGAAGATGAGCACTCAGATACCAAGAGTCAAAAGCAACATTTAGGGTGATAGAAATAGATACTTTATTTTTTATTTAGTTCTCAGACTTTATAACTTCAAAGTTATACTTACAGTCTCAAAGCCTTTTTCTATGTAAACAGAAGAAACATCATTCAGTTAAAAAACCTGAAATAATTTGCAGAGGAAACTGGAAAATCATTTGCATGTAATTAATTCCACAAATTTACCGCTTCTCAAAATGCTTAATTATTGGTCTCAGCATTTTTAAGTTTTCATTAATGGACTATCAGCTGCACGTTTATCAAGTCTGGAAAGGCTAGGTCATCATTTTTGAAACCACATTATACAAGGGAAAGTTAACCACCACATGCAAACTGGCTTTTAAAGCTCATGGTGCTGTTATAAAGGTCATGGTGACACAGTGAAAATTGAATCATGCAGAAGTCGATACAAAAAAACATATTGTCTTCCTTCAATAAGGAGCTTTTAATGCTGTGCCAGTTTATTTACCATCAAACTCTGCAAAGTCAGCAAGCTAATAAAGAATTTAGGATTTATGGGCCCTTTAATTCAGCATAGAAAAAATAGTTAGAAAGTGACAGACTAATAGGCCAATTATCTGAGGAATATGTTGTTTATTTGGCAGAAATTACAAGGAGATGAATAATAAAAATACCTTCAGTAACCAATTTATTTCTACGTTAAAATAAACTCATTCACGACTACTGTGCCACAGAAAGTACCATTAAAATGTTCAAAGTTCTTTCCTGATGCCAAACAAAAATGCTTAACTAGGGCAATATACAATATTAATATTGTTTTATGGTCAATTTATGTCTAGACACAAGCAATAAGAAGTGGAAGGATACTACAGAAATTACAGCTTCTATACAGGAAACAGGAACAAAGCCCCAAAGGATTGTATCTGCATTTGTCTTATTCCAGATTTAGAAATTATTATTTTTTCCCTGTTAGGTATGGTTCTAAAATATTAGCTGTTTTCTTTGCATGAATGAACTCTGGACAGGGAATAGTCTGACAGCTTTTTTATTAAAAAATACTTGAATAAAATTTTGCCTTTTTTATTTAGCTAACATAACTTAACTGTACTGCACTTCATACTGGCTAACAAACGAACTTCATGAAACTAACCACAAGTGTTCATAGATCCTGACTTAATAACACAATGTAAAAGACCACAAACATCATATAATTTAGAAGTTTAAGTTCTGCTGAAAACTAAAGAAATGCAGACCACTAAGTCTCTAAAGCAGTTTAAAATGTGGTGTCCCCATATTTTCTAATTCTACAGGCTTTGGCATGAGACATGAAAGAAAGTTCAAGCCCTGTTTTCTTATTTTTGGGACTTTTTTTAGAGCACTGGTGCATTAATAGTCATAGGAAGGCATTATAGTTCCAGTATGAAATAAAATAATAAAATCCTAATATATATTTCACATATAATTAATCCAATACATTATCTCCTCTGGGCATTGACTTTACTAAAAATAATATAGATAAGGAGGTAGTAACTGCACAATCCCCTTAGTGGGTCATGGGAAAAATGTTATTAGAAAACAATACTTTATTCTTAGGATTTTCTGAAATGACTAGGACTCTGACTGCCATAATTTGAGTCATTTATCACTATTTAGGTGTAAGGATTTTGATTGCTAGAAAATGTGCTATTAATTTACTAAACCAAATATTCTTCAAGATAGAAGAAGCTGGACATTGCAAAATTAAGACACACACATCACTTTTAAGGTTCTTGGCTAAAATTTTAGTTTGAGTTGGGAGAAGAAAGAAAAAAACATAAACTAATTCCAGTGGCCACTGCGTAACCCTTGGAATTCCTTAGACCTAGCTTGTTCCCACGTACAAACTCCCAGGAAACCAAGATATTTTGTTCTTAGCAGATTACAGTGATTTCTGATTAAGAAGTTACTTGTTTTCCTCCAAGAACTCAAATTTTGGATCATTTGCTGAGATACGGTGGCCAGTGCTATCCTGTCCAATTTGTGCTCCTAGGACTGTTAGTCTCAAGAATAGCATTTGCCTAAAGGAAATTGTCCTGGTTTGAGGTAAAACAGAACCAATTTGCTTTGTAGTAATTTTACTTTTCAGTTAAGCCTCTTCTAACTCTCTGAAATTAACAGCATGTTCTTCCGGCAGTGTCTGCTACCAGAGTGCTAAGGCCTCATGTTTATAGTTAATACCAAGGGATGGCATGCAGAGAGTCTCTTGCTCATACTTATTGCTATAACAACCAAGGTCAGCCAACTTTATTGTGTGCCATGTTGGAGGGTCAGAAGCAGAAGAGCATAGAGGGGTCACACCTGTGGGGAGGACCAGACAGGACAGATGACCCAAAACTGACCAATGGGGTATTCCATCCCATCTGCCTCATGCTCAGTATAAAGGCTGAGTAATTTAGTTTCTTTTCAACTCATAAGTCTCTCTCTCTCACTTACTCTCTCTCTCTGCCTTCTCTGAAGGGACACAGGTAAAAGACAGCATCTGTCATTCATCTTTGTGGCCAGCCCAGCCAATATAATTCAAAATCACATGTAAGCTTAAGGAAAATATTATTACTAAATTTGTCTGATTTTTACAGTGGAATTTTCCACTTACCAAAGAAAATTCCAGCACACAGGGAACAAGACAGTGTCACACCTTTGTTTGTTCATTTGTGGTTAATAGAGTAGATGAAAAGAATTATTGTTGTGGTTTAAGCAAATGAATCAAACTATCCTTTTATTGAAATATAATTGTAGGTATAATGTACAGAAAATCAGACTGCTAAAGTGATCCCATGCTAAAATAGTGGTTTGATAGCTTTGTCTTCTGCTTTTATGTGCCTGCAATAGAGTAATTTTTTTAATTGGCGACAGAGAGACACTTTCAGTAATCTACAAGATGCTTCATAGCTGGGACAAATAATTTCTGGGTCTTTATTTCTCACGGTGGCAAATCTCTTATCGTCCATAGACATAGAATCTTTTAGGTTGGAACTTGTTGAGATCATCTAGTCCAAGCCCCAGGACTGGGGCCAAATCTGATGAAGATTATCAAGTCAGACGTCAATCCTAGAACCAACATCCACTGCAACAGGGTGGAGAGGGAGTTAGGAGTTTTTTAAAAAATATAAGGTAATGATTTTATGTTTTCAGACTGAATCTGATGTACAATGCTAATACAATAAGAGGTATTATTCATTTGGAGATACCAAAGCATAAAACAAAAGAGATTTCACTATTATGCCATATAACATATCCATGCTAAATAAAAAACTAAGTCATCTCTCTGTGACCTTTATCTCCTTCTTTGTATCTGCAGGCACTAATACAACCTAATGTGCTGATTTTAAACATGCTTCTGCTGTCTGTAACCTGGCTGTTCAGTACACCAACCCTCCCTCATGCAGCAATCGCATTTATCTCAAATGGCTCACAGTAGCCCATTTCCACTTGCTGGATTGGCGGAGAGGGTACAACAAGGAAATATATGGGCCAGGACGTAGGCATAGAAATGAAAGCAATTTTCTTGAGAACCCATAGAAATGCAGCAGAATGAGACGGAAAAATTCCTCAATTTATGCAGAACCCTTCTGTTGTTATACTAACAGTTGTCCATTGTGTCTTTCAGTACAGCTATTGTCTTCCTTTTGCCTTAACAAAACCTTTGATTATGGTATTCCACAAACAACTTAGGAATGTGGTGATTCACAAATACAGGTGGAATCACTAATCTTTTTTTAAAAGTCTACATAAGACTTAAATCTGTAACAAGGGTACTGAGTGATTTTGTAGAATAACTCTGTGTAGAGGGGGATGGGAAACAGGGCTGACATAATCAGCTTCAGTATTCTAAACCTTTAAATAAACACACTTTTCAGTAAGCTCCAGGTCTGGAAAGGAACCTCTCCATATCACAGAAAGGGTGTAGGTACTTTTACATTGAATGACTGAAAAAACGCATTTGTGAAGTAAAGGATCTAGAGGGGGGAAACAAAGAGATAGAGATGCCTCTCACCAGTGCATTTTTGTATGCAAACTTTTAATGGAGAGCCCATTGGCAAGTATCTCACATAAAAAAAGAGACAGAAAGAAACTTTGAGCACAGAACTGTTCACTGAAATTTGTTCACATGTATTACATGAGAGCTTTTTCAGGGACTTCAGTCCGTTTTCACAAAGTAAGTTTGAAATGATAAAAAGGTGGCAGAAACAAGGACAGGGAAAGAGAAAATGCCTTATAACAACAGCTTTAAAGGTTTCAGGCAGGCAGTTCTGCCTTTGCCTAGAGATAAGTAAAAGCAGAGCTCAGTTCTGCAAGTGTCTGCCCCGGACGAGGGAGCACAACCGCAATTTCTTGTCACTCCCCTGTGCATCAGAGCTAGGGAACCGTGGGACCACCACTGAATGAAGGCAGTCCTTAGCAATGTGACTACTGTCATGGCTAGAAACCAGGCAGTGTCTTGGCAAGTTTCCCCATGCTACTCCAACTTAAGTGCCTCATATGAAAGGGGTATTTTTTTACCAGCGAAAGACCAGCTCTGTCCATGTGCCTAACGAACTCCCAGTTCCTTCAAAGAGGCTGTTGACACAGCTGCCAATTAATGCCATTTGTGAAGTACACAAATGACTACAAAGTCTTTACACAGGCCAAACAGCACGTGGACTTTCACTCATTACTGTCATAGGTTAAAGTTAAGCTGGTGACGGGGAACAGATGTGAAAGGTTCTTTAATCTTGAGCGTTTCCATTCTGTGCTGGAAGTATTTCCAGGGATTTTTTTGAGGGCTATAGACCAAGTTTATACTGAAAAAACAATCAAGGTCACCAGAGGTCTGTGTTTTGACAGCGTCCAAGCAAAGGCCACTCTTTCCTGAGCGCCTTTATATAACCTTTCTCCAAATCACTTGAGGTATTATTCTGCCATGCAGAACCTGAAGGAAGACTGTCACTGTTCATGTCTCTGCATTGATCCCCCCTAGGATGAGAGGAGAGACCTCAGGAGCCTTTGTTATTGTTGTGTGAGTCATCAAGAGTCAAAGGAAAAGGAGGTGGATCTTCCATCCTACTGAAATGCATGTGGAAGTAGCAGGCAGGGCTAGTTCCTTCCAGTCTTCCCACCTCAGAAGCCCCAGATCCCTCTAGGATGCTCCTGTCACCTCCTCAGCTGATCCATGAGCACAAAGCATCTACAGCCATATTCTCAGGATGCATTTCCACTGCTGTGCCTGTGCTTCAGCCTCAAATTCCCTCCCTCTCTGGTTCAGTGTTAACCTGAATATGCGTCTGAATAGAGGCATGTGAATTCCCTCTTCTGTCTTCCTTTAATTTGTGAATCCTCACACATCCATAAAGATAAATGCATTATAAGATCCAGCATTTTTTACACTGAGAAAAACAGTCCCATGCTGACTAATTGACCAGTTTCTTAATGTGTAGTATTCAGTAATTGCATGCACAGGGAAGTGATGGTCTGTTGTTCTTTAAAAAATGGAGGAAGGATTAACGTATACACGTCAGCTCCATTACAAGCATTTGGACAACAAATACCAATATAAAAGAAGAGAGACCTTGACCCACTGACTTCAGACAGAACCAGGTGTCTACTACACCCTTCCAAAGCTTTTGCACTTCTGAACTCTGCAGCTGTTAGTATCCCCCCACAATCATCTTGCCAAGCTGCTTCCACGCACATCTGTGTCTGACAGGCTTAATTCTCCAGAATACTTGAAAAAAACATACAAGATGCAGAGGTACTCTTAATAGGTCTTCAGTTGGTGAGACTGATGTTTTCTTTCTTTATCAACATCAAGTATTTTCCCCAGGAAAACAACATTTTCCTGCTGTTAGGTCCTATACACAGAAGCAGGAAAGGGAAGGAGGTGAAAACTAGTAAAAGAATACAGGAAGGTAGACTGTTCATACTGTTCTGTGGGTCTCATTTCAGGTTCATCTGCTATATTGTATGTTCACAAGAAAAGTCCTGGAGTAAGACTATGAAAAAATATCACAGAAAAATCAGATCTAATAGAGATAAATGGACCACAATTTATACCTCTTTTGCTCTATTAAAACACATTAGGGCTATTTCTGCTGTTTCCTGGCTGTTTTGAAGATGAGGCCACTCACATCAATGAATCTCTCCCTGATGTATTGATTTCATTTTACTTTGTTTCTTTTACTGGCAACCAGGTTAGAACACATATTTACACATTAATTTCTAAGATCTTTGGCTCAGGCAAACTAATCTACATCTATAGAAAAACAAACAGCCAACAAATGGATTATAGAGCAGTTGCCAAAAGTTGACTTGTTGCTGAACAATTTTTTCCTTTCAGTTTGGATGATAGCCCACGGCCCTGAAAATTTACATGGCAAGTATAAACAATGACCTCCACTTTGTCTATTCCATTGTAAGCACAACAATGAAAACAACAAAATAATTTTTCTCAAAATCAGCTTTCTATCTTGCTTAAAATCCATACATTGATTTTCATAGACTCACAGAATAGTTTAAGTAGGGAGAGACCTCTGGTCCAACCCCCAGCCCAAAGCAAGGCCAGCCTCACAGTTAGACCAGGTTTCCCAGGGCTGTCTCCAGTCAAGTTTTTACTGTATCCAAGGATGGAAATTGTAGAATCTCTGTGCAGCCTGCTCCAGTACTTGATGACTTTCATTACAAAAAAAAAGAAAAAATCCTAATATCGAACTAGAGTTTCTGTTGTTGCAGCTTTTGTCTATTGCCTCTTGTCCTTTCACTGTGCACCTCCAAAAAGAGTATGGCTTCATCTTTGTTATAACCAGACATTAGGTAACCGAAGGCAGCAGATTCTCCCCTGGCCTTCCCTTCCTCAGACTGAAAAAACAGATCTCTCGGCAGCATTTCCTACCTCAAGTGCTCCAGCCCCATCCATCCTGGTGGCCCTCTGCTGAACTCATTCCAGTACATTAATGGCTTTTTCTACCATCTATGCCTACTGTATCTTGGTGCATTTCATAAATACTTACTGTAATCTAATGTGATGAAAATGGTTTTATGTTTAAATCTGTGGGTGAATCTGGTACTAATAACAAATGAATGATAACCGGTAGCAGCCAGATATTTTGCAAACAGAATCTTAGTTCATTTCTTTCCTATATATGCCAGTACACCATAGATGTCCAGTCCAGGATGTGTCTTGAGAAGACTAGATACACCTCAAGTTCTTTGGCAATTAGTTACGTAAAATGAGCCAGTGTATGAGAAGTCAACTCTGTAGGTTACGGGCTAGGTGAAATTATCATCTTATTATTAAATGATGGATTTTAACAAGCAGCTGGCGTGATTACATCATGTATCACAAATAATATGATGTCCCAATGAGACATACAGCAAACCCGAAACCCAAACCTCTCTGAAACAGCAAGTAAGAAGCTAGAGCTGCTGTTCCAGGGAGGAACATAGATGCATATTGATCCTGCAAATGCCTACCAGTTCTTGCCAGGTATGGCTATTCTGTAACATTTATCAACAAACTAAAAACCAAATTAAAGACTCGTTTAAAATCCTGTGTGAAACAGTTTTTCACTGTTTGTGGAATGGCCTGTTAATACACCCCATCTAAATTCTAGGATTCATATTTCCACAGATAACACGTCGTGCAATTTTGTTAATAAACATAGACATAATTTTCTAACATGGTCTGGCAATAATAAAGCATTATAGTTTGAACAATGGATCAGTGTTAAGGCGATTGCAACTCTGTTGCAGTTCAGTTCTTTTGCCAGCTATGGTATAGCAGTGACTAAATAGAAAGCAATTGCTATATATTAGGCACTTTGAGACCAGCTATTGGAGCCAAATGGTGCAGTTAACCAAGGGACAGCATGCAAAAACAAAGGTATTTTTCATAATCTCTTTGCTATGAATCAAATTTTGCCCTGAGGACTACACTAAATTTAGTTTATTTGCTTTTTGGGTGTGTTTAGTAATATTTTACATTAGTGAAAGACTGAAGCCACCTATGCTGGGTTCATTTCTTTCCAGCAAGGAAATGCATGTTGTCTGCATTAGTAATCCCAGACTCCTAAAAAAAGCTGTGTTTTCATCAAAGTGCAGGAAAATGCTTAAGATCTGTTTTCTTCTCTCGTTTGCAAACAAATTTGTCCTAAATTCAGGCACTAAATTACTGATGATGGTTAAGTTCATGTTTTGAAATCTTTTCAGATGTGCTTTTACTTGATACAGTCTACATAGATTTAGTCTCTTTACTACTGCTTCTGTATAACATGTGAGCTTGTGGTTAGAATGTCAGCCGCCATTTCTATGCACCTATTATTTTAATGGATGCAGCGAACACAGATCTTTTCTTACATCTCTAACCTGACATCCCTCCTTTACTTTTATGATTTAATGAACTAAAAAAGGGGGGAAAATCCCAACCTGACTCCTTCAAGCTTTTCATCAATGTCAGACTGGAAATTACTTTTAGAGAATATATTCACTTCATAAATTGTAAACATACTTCATTATAAATCGCTTAGGAGAGCAAAAATTAAAGTACTATTTAAATTACATTTTCATCAGTATCCATTAAGAAATAGCCGGACCTGATGTATATGATCCTGCATACTTCATAAAAAATAATTACCTGATATTTTTCTTTCTTTTCACTGCTTGATGGGTACTCTGACAAACAGAACTATCTCCTGCAAAAAGAGAACACCCTTTTTCATTCATTAGCATGATTTTGAAAAAATATATTAAAATATGAAAAGCGTAGAATTTAATTCCAAGGAATATGAAGAGATGGTATGATCACGAGCACAGTTTTCAAATACTACCTTCTCTTAGTGGTGAAACTCCTGAAGGAGGGACTATAGTTTCTTCAAAAGTATTTTGTGAATATTTATTCAGGATGACATTTCTGAATTTGATTCAAGTTTCACAGATCTTGATTGCATGTCGGCATCTGAAATGGAACAGCAAGGCACAAAAGTAAGCTTTATTCATTTGAAACTGCCATTCATATGAGAAAAAATATGTAAAAACAAAAAAGAAAAATTACAGAGACAACCTTCTTACCTTTTTCAGATTTTTTAACAAAATTATTTTTTTCCATTTTCGCCCAAAAGAACAAGTATTTACACCTCTAGACTTCTGAGAGGGAATTCTTGACATTATAGAAAAAGGTCATTTTTTTTGCTATTATAATCTAAGAAACAAAACAAATGTCGTGCTCATAAACAATTATAAGTTTGTCACATTTCATAAGAATCCATATCTATCCCTGCTTCAAATTTAAACCTTAAAAGAGATCTCCAGCACAAACTAAAGCTTCCTTAGCTCATCTCTGGTACTGGTCTGGCACCAATGCATTGCTTACAGTGTATTTGTTCAATTTTACACTGAAAATTATTTTGGAAATATGATATCATCTGCCAACCTAAAACCTTTAAAAAAACATTAAATTACAAAATCTGAAGTAATGTGATAAATGTCCAAAATGTCAAAACTTCAAATAATAAAGCTAGACAGCTAAGTAAGCTTTAATTACTAGGACAAGAGAGCTTTATGCTATGTATACAGTGCATAAAATTCTTACTAAAACTAGCAGAATTGTTTGCAATTACATCACAAATCCTCCATATAAGATGAAAATTTATATACTAAACAGTCCTATGCCAAGCAAATATTCATGAAACCATGTGAAGTACTAGAAGTTTGACTAACTGCTTCGATATGATAACAATCATAAATTCTTACGGTAATGTCAAAATAACATCAACACAGAAAGGACTTGAAAGACCTCAATTTTCAAAACGAAAATTCAGCACTCCTTTTGTTTTACAGCTTTAATTAGACATTGCTATCAAGTGTCTATGATACTGTTAAGTATCACTGCATACTAAGATAATAAGTTTCAAATGGAAAATTGAAAATGTACCATACTTTTTACAGTGGCATTAACTCAAGATAAGAGTTCAAAAACAAATTATTATATGTGGATGTGTATTGACATTAGATCATTATTAGAATTTAAATACAGACTAGATACAGATTCCAATTAAATTAAATCACAAATACCTCTATCTTATCCATTAAAGCTCAGGGTTTCTTCACAGCTGCTTCATTTCAGTGTATGAAGTAGAGAAGGGCCTATTCCTAACTATGCAGTAGTTCTGGATCCAAAATTTCCACATGTTTGGATCCAACACTTGGGTCCTGGCCCACTTTTGCAACATGTCAGAGCAAAGCCATGAGATATTGAGTAAAAGGGGATTCTGGGATTCAAAAAAAAAAAAAAAGCCTATTAAAACATCATTGGAAATATTATGAATTATCCTCTCTGCATTATACACATTGTATCAGTATGTGCCCCAGGCATGACCCACTTTCCTGATCAAAACATTTTAAAATGGGACTGGGCTACTGGAGTATCTGTGGGAATTTTGGTGATTCTCTTCTCTGTGGCAGCAATGGTGAACAAATGCTTTATTTATAACCTGTTTCTAATATCTCATCTAGCACAAAAATAACGTTTTGGCAAAATTCTCAAGAATGCACATTATTTTTATATTACAGTGTTTCTGCTAACAGATCATATTTTAGTGCTTCTGACTAACTTTTAAGATAGACAAGTTGATAAAGTGTTTAAAATGTATTTACTTAGGATTTATAACACACAACTTCCATAATGGTACACACTAATGGGATATTTTATTTAGTTTAAACTCATTTTTATGCTAGAGGAATGCTTTCATGCTAAACTGCAGTGAACATGAGAAAATACCATTGCAATATGATATCACTGCACCACTGTGACTCAGTTCAAGCCTAGCCTATATGATGATGCAATTGTGATGGCAGAGCAGCTCCAGGGAAAGTCTTACGAAAACCTTCATTATGACATTAAAAAAACACCAGAGACAATCCAGGTCAGTCAGTGTTTTAAAAGTCAACTCACATTAAGCAGTTTTCATTAGTGTTTGACTTACACGTGGTGCTTCACTTTACTGACATTCCACATGCCAAATCTTCGATTTCTCACTGTCATATATAAATGGTCTGCCGGTATGACTGTAAAGCTGTGATCAAAGGCATAACGAAGAATTGTCTTTGGGCCGAAGCAAAGTGGTAGTCCTGGCTTCTAGAATTGAAATGCCATTGCATGTAATTATTTGTATGGCACCTCCCCATATCTAATATATTGAGATATACTAGATGATGAACATTTTTTGCTGAATATTCTAGTATTTTCCAACTTCTGAAGTACACGTGCAGGCTTTTCAGAAGAACATGTAAACTACTTTCTGATTCTTTTCAAAATAATCTCCTTATGCTTTTGTGCACCTGAACAAAAATATGAAGTCTTCTTGCTCAACATTTTATTCCAGGGAAGATAAACAGTTATCTCCCAGACAGTCTTTGAAATGGTGAAAACTCAGTACAGTTTAATTGATGATTTGTATTTCCTAAATATTGCATATTTCACTGCAGATAAAAAGATATTAAATGAAACTGTACTCTGGAGTATAGTTCTTTTGGTACTTTATTGTCTACATCCGTACAGAGGAGCTAATATAAAAATTGGAAATGTGACATAATGGAATTAAAGTGCAATCAAGCTAGGTAATATTGGAAATGTTTCTGCAAAGTGAAAAATGAATTTGATTAAAATTAGCTCTTAACTGAAAAGTACAGGTCAGCTCCAAAAAGTGACTAAAAATGAAATTGAATTATGGTACCTCAGTGACTGCTAGCAAATGCACCATGTTATAGCTAAAGTCACAGATTCCAGACCCGTCGAACGAAACAAAAACCCTGAGCGTTCTTGAGTGTGTCCCACAGGTATGCATCTGTATTTTCTATGAGAAATAAAGATCCATTCCAATGGGTGCCTGTAAACGTAACAGATCAGCTCATCAATTACAGAGTATGTTAAACAACTATGCTGACAACAGAAAACTTTTACATGACAAGCCTCTCCTTCTTATCTATTTGTCTCTACAGGTGTAAGAAGAAATTAAAAGGAACTCCAGACGTATGTTTATTACTAAGACTTCTTTTGAGGTTTGATTCTAAACACATAACAAAATTCTCTGTGTTCAGTGAAGTGATGTCATCATGATGTTTTCTGACTTCCTCAAATCACCCCAGAATGTTATTTGAAGCGTATTGCAAGATCTTAGAATGTTTTGCAGATGAAAGTACCACTGTAGAATTCACATGGAAAGCAATTCCTGTTTTACTTTGCCATTTTCTACATGTCCATCACCTAGCTAAGAATAAACAAAAAATATCTCTAATTTGTCTCAAAGCAAGTGATGGAGTTTAGGAGTCCTGCTAATTTCATTAAACTTTGCCCTAGGCTAACACTAATTTAAAAATTATATTTTTCCAGAAAGCTTATTCCTTCTTCAAAAACTATTCTTCATCAGGAAAACTTCCAAGTATCAATGAAAAAAGCATGGCTTTATTTACAATGATCAAAACCTAGCACTATTTACCTTGGAGCAATTTTAGCAGAAACAACAAAAACATTTTTCCAGGTTTTTTTCCATTAAGGAAAAAATATTCTGTTTTATTTTACCATCTCAAAGGCGATGTCAATGTAAATGCACAGCCTAGAGTGAAAATGAATGGAAGGGAGAAGCAAGTTATTCTCTCTCTGATTAACTAATTTAAACCATGTAAGAGAGTGTTGCTTCTCCCTAATAGCTAGGAAATAAAGCTATGTTGTGACAGCCAACTAATATGCCACAACAGCTGCGGATTTTAAAAGTATGCAAATCATTTTAACTAGATGAAGGTTTTTGCAGAAAATGTTTGCATCTCCGTTGCAGTTGATGTCATGTCTCATAATCTCATACAATTACATTCAGGTGATCCAAGGAAGGTAACAATTTTTTATCACTTAAACTATATAAGCACAGATGCACAGAACTCTATGGACCTCACTTAGTTGCAAGTGCTGTATTTTATTATTATCAACCCGTCCTAGTAACAAGATGTATCCATGGCTGATTGAAAGAAATGATGAACACATTATTCATAATTTTATAACATTGAGTATGCTATCCTGAAGATACTTAAGCTTTTTGAATAAAACAGTGGCAAAAAAAAAGTTGACCAGCACTCCAAAATGACCAGATTTGTGGCAGCATTATTGGACTTTCAAATAGTGTGGATTATTTATTTGCATTTTTAATCAATTTCACATACATGGATTAAAATCCAGAATATTCAATTCAAGGGTATTGTCTAGTAGACCCAAAGGACCTATTCTCCAAGAGAAAGAAGATGATTTCATGCCACTTTCTGTCAGTACTATATCGTTCTTAGGGAATGGCATTTTCTGCATCAAACTGTACAGTACTTTCTAATTTAACATGAAATTCTCTTGTAGTGGAGCAATCACACATCTGGTGCTCTTTCACTTAGAACAATCATGCTAAATCCAAACACTCATTAACACTATTGTTAATTGCATGCTATACCAATCTTTTTTGTAGGTGGGGGTTACAGATGCTGTTAATATCTGAGGAGTTTAATAGCATAAGGCTACAGTGAATTTTTCTATTTTTTCTAAGTTAGAAACTGTCAACCTCAGAAGTAAGTTTGACAGTTAAATTTCCCCTGAGGCCAAGAGTGGCTGACCTGGCCAGCCACAGGCATAGGACATCCAAAATCTCTGTTTCCAGGCTTCCCCACTGTATGACTAGACTTTCCTTTAGTTAGGGCACCCTACACACCATGGCAAACACATAGGTACATCCAGGCAGGCATTTAAATTTGAAGGCCCTAATCCCAAACCGAATCCTACTCCACATAGTTTATTGTGGCCTCTGATTTTGGAAAGAGACAATTGCGGACACAAGCTAGACTCACTAAAGTCAATAAATAAATAAAAACCCACTGTTGACTTCATAACAGTGGTGATAGATTTATCTCAGGATTTTAATCAGACCTCAGGAAGGCAATTTTTAGCTGTGGCTTTGAATGCAGTCTATCTGAAGAGAGTAGCTGAATTCCTCAGTCAAGAGGCCTCTTTGCAAGGAGTTGACACAGCTCTTCAGGGTTTGGCATCCCAAAGAAGTGGCAGTAGCTAATGAGCAGCCCTGTATCTGATGTCTGACCTCCAGAGACACACTTAACTGACTAGCATCCCTTATGCTCAGCACAAGGCTGTTCTCTGTCATCTTTAAGAGGCACATAAAACTCCCTCTTTACTTCTTACGCCAGAAGATTGAAGGAGGTGATATGCCCCTCTACTCCGCACTGGTGGGTCCCCACCTGGAGTACTGTATTCAGCTCTGGACCCCTTAGCACAAGAAAGACATGGACCTGTTGGAGCAGGTCCAGAGGAGGGCCACAAAAATGATCAGAGGGATGGAACACCTCTCCTATGAAGAAAGGCTGAGAGAGTTGGGGTTGTTCAGCCTGGAGAAGAGAAGGCTCCAGGAAGCCCCTTTTGCAGCCTTTCAGTACTTAAAGGGGGCTTATAAGAAAGATGAGGACAAACTGTTTAGCAGGGCCTACAGCAATAGGACAAGGGGTAATGGTTTTAAACCAAAAGAGGGTAGATTCAGACTAGATATAAGGAATTTTTTACGATGCGGGTGGTGAAACGCTGGAACAGGTTGCCCAGAGAGGTAGTAGATGCCCCATCCCTGGAAACATTCAAGGTCAGGGTGGACGGGACTCTGAGCAACCTGATCTAGTTGAAGATGTCCCTGCACATTGCAGGGGGGTTGGACTAGCAGACCTTTAAAGGTCCCTTCCAACCCAAACCATTCTATGATTCTGTGATTCCCTGCCTACCTGGAGCAACCTGAGTTACCTTGTGTGAGCTAGATACTCACCCATAGCTCATCTGAATCCTACTGAGCAAGAGTCACATTTTCTTCATGTTGTCTATCTCCACCCTCAAAGAAACTGTGTATGCACATGGCATTTTCTTACTATGTGTTACACATGGATTTGTATGAGTTTGTGACAGAGAAAATGATACTGCAGGAGCCTGCCTGGAATTCAGTTTGGAAGATGATGAAAGAATGGGAAAATCCCCTCTGTTTCAGTACCAAGATTACGGGCAGTTTTTCCAACAAAGAGATTCTTATTTTGTTTTGTCTCTGGATCGATGATGTTGAAATAACTCAAACCAAAAAATTTTAAGTCATATCAAGGAAACAAATTGTTTCTGCTTAGCCCAATTTCATTTGAAATTACACGGAAAAGAGGAAATATCCAAAATATCACACAAAACATTTATATCTTGTGAAAACTGCATTTTTCAGTGAAATGTTTGTTGATTGTGTTTTTCATCGGAACGTTTCCAGCAAGGCCTATTGCAAATTTATAGGACCTTAGGAGAGTAGGTCTAGGAAAAAATCCTCGAGAAATCATCTTGTCGACTTCGATGTACTGGGAAAGGATCAAGCATAGATATGATCAGAATAAAAATTCTTTGCAGTCATAATGAAATAGTCTTTCCATCAACTTGTTCTCATCAGGTTTTGTGTCATCTACCACTAAGACAGGTCGTAGCTTGTGGAAGATGTCTTGCAAAAAACTGACCTGCTGTGCCTGGGATCCCTACAAATTTGCTTTCTTTTTTTCTAGGGATGGGAAAGGCAGTCAGGAGGAAAGAAGGAGGGGAGAGGGATGAGTTCAAGTGCTCCCTGCTTAGAAAGATTTAAGGCAATGTTCTTATGACATTCAGATCAATTAGATATCAAAAACAGATAAGTGCAAATATCTTCATCCTCCTCTACACTGTACTGAAGATACTGTCGCAAAAGGTGTAACAAACTGGCTCTCCTAGTACATCTCTGGACACACACACAAAAAAAGGCAATATACTGTCACGAAAGAGAACGTTATACTTCTTAAATATCTTTTTCTCCATATGCTACTTTCATATAGTCTTCCCTAGAGACGTGAATTTTTGTCTCTAAAATACATTGACTTCACTTTTAATTCTCACTAGTTTTCTGTAATACAGGAAAAGAAAAGAAAACATGTTCTTATTGCAGTATTGTTAGTTTTATCCATCTGGAAAGCATAGGTTTTCCTCTGTGGCATCTCAATTACCATAAGAATGGAAACATAGTGACAAAGGTAGTTTAATAAGGTCCTAAACCCATTTTAATTAAGGCAAGCCTACTGAGCTCAGCTTTTAAACATTTCTTAGCACATAAGATGTACCATACAAAGAAAAGATCCCTGATCAAGACCTTGAGATCTTCACACTATGTTCAGCGTACATAGGTTCCAGTGACCAAAGGACAAGCATTCTCTGTCCTTTGTGATATAAAACAGACAAGGTATTCTCTCATAGCTTAAAAGACTTCTGAATAAGTGAGCTAGCTAAAAGCACTGAGTGCTTTTAGAGTTTGACCTTAAAGGAGACTAAAAATCCATACCGTGTTGGGTAAGCATAAGTAACTGGATCATAGTAACTGAAAAGTAAGAAAACAAAATTGCCCTGATAAATAAGAACACAAAATGTACAGACCTGCCCAAGATCCCTTAGCTGTTCATTTATATCAGAATTACTGTGCAGGTGGTACAGTATGAAATTGATTTCTTAGATTAGCCATCAATGGATATTGCATACCTGGACTAGCAACCTGCGAAATCAATCTGTGTGCACTATTAAGATATCAAAGTTGCTCTTCTGAAGGGCAAATCCAGCACTAAGTGTACAATATTTTGATGCTGCATTGAGTCTGAAGGTACATTATGCTTCTAAAATTAACATCTGCTACTCAGTGATCAATGAAGAGCATGAAAATATTTCTAAGAATCGTCAACTTATGATAACAGAGACCACGTTGGCCCCAAACTGAAGAAAATGTACTCAAGGAGGAAAAGGAGAAGAAAGAATTCTGTTGAAAGACAGGAGAAGTTGGACTTATATACATCACAGGTAAGGAAGCTAATAAAAAAAGTAATTGGACATTTGCCTGCTCAGACTCAAGGCTGGGGGTAATGCTTGAGGGACGCAACAGTGTGAATTGCAGCATTCAAACAGCGAATACCTGGGAAGCAGAACAGCAAAGCATGGGCCTAGCACTGCCTGCACAGAAATATAGCAGGACAAGCGCACCTGTTGCACTGACTTCCAAAAAGCACTCGGTGTACATGGCTGTGAACGGTTTGGGAAAGATTTACTGTTTGCCAGCACTGCTAAAAAAACACTGATGAAGAGGTAAAATCTTCAGCACTGGCCATAGGCAACCTGTGCTACTCAGTTTCAGCAGCACAAACAGCAATCATCTACCTCCCAGCTTTTTTCTGTTTTAATGGAGTAGAATAAGCAGATATTATCTGAGTGCCAAAACTTTCAAGATGAAGAGACATCGCTCAACAACTTAATCTTTGTTCTCTGGACACAGAGGTCCCGCTCAAAATGTGTATACTCACAGCCCTGCTTTTAAATGGTGGTGACACAAATCTGGAAAAGGCTGATATTATGAAGGGAGACATTATGAAGAGCTACCTCCTCTCAGCTGACACACTTCTGACCATGTCCGATAGGAAAGAACTGAAAACAATTATTGGTACGAAAACAAGTTATTGACACAGCCAAGAGAAGAAAGAAAAATTTTGACATTTCTCCTGCCCAAAGCTTCATCCAGAAGCCTGGAAGCAACCTGGGAGCAGGCTAGAGGGAAAACTGCACAGGAAGAGGCCGGATAGCACAACAGAATGGCACAGGAGGAGGATGAAGATGCTGCACGCCTGTGCGCAAAGCAGTGCCAGAAGGAAAGAGCACTGTGGGATTCTGTGATCTTCAGACAAAGTGATGGAGACACAGTCTGATACAGGGAAAGGCCTTTTCTACCTGAATGTATAAAAACAAGACTCACACAGCACAGCACTACCAAACTCATTCCTGAATCTGTAGGACAGCCATCCAACTGATACCATGTGGCACCAGTCCCTTAGTGCTGAAATAACTGGTATGGTCTTGTCAAAAGATCATAGAAACAAATAGAGGGCTTTCTGTTGCCTCTCCATGGGTCTTGGATTAGGCCCAGCAAGCGCAGTTTATCATATGGGTGTGCGTACATATGTGTTGACAATGTCGTACTCATTGGGAGCATTCATACAACTATTTAAAAATAGGCTGAAAAAAACCCACATAGTTCAAATTTTCCTTGGACCTCAGTTTACTGTAAAATAGCTCAGTCACAATATTTGTGTCAGGGCCTTGGATGCACCAATGGGCCTTAATGGCCCAGACCAGTCTAACCCGGGACTCCTACCCACGTACCTGATACCTCTTGGTCCAGGAGCCCAATTTCAGCTCAGCCCTGGGCAGCTGGTCCCTGCCTGAGCCACCCCACAGGACTGTCAGTCCCAAGCCCTGTCTCTAGCTCTGTCTCCAGCTCTGATTCCTGCTGCTATTTACTGCACTCCCTGGATGAACCCCATCCCAGGTTCATCACCTCATCTTGTTTGATGGTTGCTGACTGCCCACAGGACCTGTCACTGTCACTGACATGGCCTTGCTCTCATGCTGTGGATTGCGCCTTCTCAGTGAGATCCCCTGTATCTGGGTTGCCCTTTGCTCCCAGCTCATCTTCCTTTGTGGAACAGCCTGGCCTTACCACTCCCTGGCAATTGTAATTACACCAAACGCTCTATTAAATGAAATATCTCTATGAAGGGTCAAACCCCAGGGAAGAAAAAAAATGCTTGTGTTGCCAATTCAAGAGAAAATGAAGTTCCGCATTTAATATGCAGGGAAGAGAACTGCTGTGGCACCTCCAGATGCTCCAGACTGCGTAAAAAATCAATTCAGACTGAAAGTGGGCAAATTAATACCATGGAATACAGTGGCTATACTGTATAATCTGTATAAACATTGAATATCTTTCCCCACCTTTCAGCAAAGATTTAATACAGGAGTCTGTGGTGAGCTGACATAATACTGAGATTTCATTTTATTTATAAAATACACCACAGATCGTTTATTAATACATGAAGGATCATAAATAATTAAAACAGGTCTGTAATTGTCAAAATCAATGCACAAAATATATTAGCTGATTTTTGCACTTACACTGTGTTTATTAGCTTACTCAGTAATTTGGAAAAGTCTAATTCACAATGGATTGCATCAGTAATGATATTCTTCCATAAACATATTTTATAAACTAAATTATCTGTTAGTAATATAAATCTAGAGAGTCAGCCATACCCTGACAAATCCTCTCTTGTCTTCAAAAACAAAACCAAATCTCTCTAGTGTCTAAACCTAGAAGTTCTTAGCTCATGGAAAATTTCTCATAAAAGTCAATAGCAGCAGCAGGTTAAATCCAACAGAAATTTTACATGAATGAGGACTTTGTGAAACTTATAGATTAAATTTTTCTTGTCATCACAGAGAGGAATGGATAAGAAATTCCCTTCCCTCCTTCTTCATGGCTCCCTTTTGCAAAGCTGATGCCAAAGCAAGCTATGAACAATAATCCATGCATTTGGAAAAAGCTGCACACTGAAAGATTTTTTTTTCATACAGCATGATTTGTTTTACAAAACTTAGGAATGGTGCTAAGTATCCTAGTGTGTTATTTATCAGAACATTACTTGTTAACTATGTGCAGAGGTATGTGCATGTCTTTTTTATACAGCATCCTTCTAACATTCATTAACTGTGGTCTTAGGAGAGATGTACACCCAAGAGATGGTGTGAGGGGGAAGGGAAGGCGGAAGAAGGAAACCTAAACAGCAGCCATCCAATTAATAAATTACAGCCTGTGAAAATGCATCCTGTGTCTTTGTATACCAGCTAGCTCCCAGGAGGCATTCTCTCAGGGCTTTGGCATAACTTGGCATATCTGGACAGCTACCAACACAGGAGGATGGATGCCTCTAAGCCCCACTGAGCCTAGAAGAAGATTTTGGCCCTACATTAAATTTCAGCAACTCAAACACAGGACAAATCCACCACAAGAATATATCTTTGTAAATACACTGACTCCCATGGAATGGCAATCATTCAGAGTAGTTAAGATCTGAGCTATTCATTTAATAGTGTATTTTGATTTCAAAATCCATTCCACTTGAGCACTTCTGGTTGAACTATGTATGACTTAGTCATTCTTTGGAAGTAGCAACCACAGCCATGTCATTTCATGTAATTTATGACCCAATATAATTGACTTCAAAAACTTCAGTGTAAAATATCACCATAAGAGCTTGAAAGTAAAAAAAAATTAAAAATCCCACTGTTAAGAACCTTCCCTTAACTATTGATGCTGAGGTTATAAGGCCATTTCCAAGCAAAATCTTAAAAAACCACTTTTTTCACAGTATTAACGCAGCCTTTTGCTGATAGAGTGCAGGCAGCAAAATCAGAAAACACCTGGTTTTTCTCCTAGATGATTTTTGGACTTCACTTTCTCCAAAGTCTCTCACATCTGGGCTGTTTTGAAGTCTTGCAAGTTTCCCTTTGAAATATCTCCAAATACAGTCTGTTCTTCCTGTCAAGATTTACCCAGTCACTACTCATCTCACGTCCCAACTCTTCTGTCTTCCAGGTGTTAGCCTTGTTTCCCAGTATTTCCCAACTTCTCCAAATCCATTCAAAATGCTACTATCAAAATTACCTTTCTGCTTTATGACTTTTATCATGATGACTCCTTTGCTTCCTCATTTACCTCTCCAGCTAGTAAAGGTTTTCTGTCTACCGATTTAGGGCTCTTGATGTTCAGGTTAATTGAGATACTCTTTGTGCGGGAAATAGCAATAACCCTCCAGACCTCTTTCAGCAAATTGAATACAATATAAAGAATTTCTTGGGGAAAAAAAAATCTGGTCTAGGTTAAAACTGTCCAGTGTAAACAGCGTTCCATCATTTTATTTAATTTTTCCCTGTTGCCATTCTTTAAAATGAAAATGAATGACAATATTTCCTTGCAACTTCAGACACAAAACAATGTTATTTCAGGAAGAAAAGCAATAGCATCCTTCACAGTACTCAAGCACTTCTTTGCAGGCACTGTAGGACTTCTTAGAACCTTGCCCACACCAGGACAAGCCTCATGGCCTCTCCAACTGGAGCTCTTTGCTGAAGAGAGCCTGGCTGCCTGCTGCCAGGGAACAGAGTGTGTGACACAACAGACAGAAGCTGAGAGGACTGGCTGATACACTAGAGAGTTGTGCTGCCACTGAGAGGAACCTTGACACACTGGAGAAATGGGCAAAAAAGAAGTTTGCCTTATGAAGTTCAACAAAGGGAAGCGTGAAGTCCTGTACCCAGGGAGTAATCACCCCATACACCGGTACAGACTGGGGATTACTGGCTGGAAAGCAGCTTTGCAGAAAAGACCTGGGCGTCCCAGTGAACAGCAAGGTGACCATGAGCCAGCTATGTGCCCTTGCACCTGGGAAGGCCAACAGCCTCCTAGGCTGCATTAGGATGAGCGTTGCCAGCAAATCGAGTGAAGTGAACCTTCCCCTCTGTTCAGCTCTGGTGAGACATACCTAGAGTGATGTGTCTAGTTTTGGGCTCCCCAGTACATGAGAGACATGGACATACGGGAACAAGTCCAGCAAAAGTCCACAAAGACAATTAAGGGTTTGAAGCATGTCATATGAGGAGAGGCTGAGAGAGCTAGGACTCTTCAGCATGAAGAAGGAAAGGCTCAGGGGATGTTATAAACGTGCAATATACCTGATGGGAGGGAATAAAGAAGATGGAGTCAGACTCCTCTCAGTGGTGTCCAGTGACAGAAAAGAAGGCAATGGGCACAGATTAAAATACAAGAAATTCCACTTAAGCATAATGGTGATTGAGCACTGGAACAGGATGCCTCCCTCTCTAGTCAGGAAGGTTGTGGAATCTCCATCCTTGGAGATATTCAAAACCCAACTGCGCGCAGCCCGGAGCAACCTGCCCTAGCTGACCCGACTTTGAACCAGGAGATTTGTATGGATGAGCTCCAGAGGTGCCTCTCAACCTCAGCCATTCTGTGATTCTTGCAAGTCTCTGCTCCAAAGAATAGGAATAGCTCAAACAAAAAGGAAAGTCTGAGAAACATCTGCCTCCTAAAAGCCTTGTGGTGAGCATACTGACCTGTGATATGAGAGTCCAAAGCATCTGGTTCAGATTGGGAAAGCAGGGCAGTGCCCAGACCAAGATGTGGCTGTCCAGTTCAGGGGGAGAATCTCTCTGGAGCAAGGCGTCTCTATCGCTGAAACTCCCCATGCTAATCCTACCTGGTGAACTTTTCAAAAGGATGCATTTCTGTAGAAAAATACTGACTTGTCAAAACAATCTGCTATGAATATTTCAGATAAACACCTCATTTCCCTCTTAAGCATGTTCTGAAGCTTATGTCATTAATTGTTATAAAGCATAGATATATTCTAAAGGTGCAAAGCAAGATGACTATGATATAAACTTCCATACATCTATCTTACTTAAAATGTGTTTGAGCTGTTAATGCAAGCTAGGGAGGGCATGTTATCCAGACCTCTTAACCACAGGAATCCTTTTCTTTACTAGGCCTACCTGCTGCTGGTAAAATGGAAAGTGACAGTCATGCTATTATATAACTTCTTTAAACAGAAACTGTGTATCTCACCTATAACTGAACTTTGTGATTTTTTATAATCTTGTACTCTCCAACATAATTTGCAGTCTTCCTTCTACTTCATTTTTCTTTTTTATCATGTTCTTTTCACCATTTTCTCAAGGTTATACTGAAAAGGTGTCTGTGGAATGCATTTTGATGTATTCCCTGAAAGGGAGTTATTATCTCTAGAACACCTTTTCTGCTTCAGCATAGTTGTTCTTCTGAATGAGGAAACCTGAAGTTGTTAGGGGGAGTCCTGAGAAATAAAAGATATTGGAAAGCTAGGGGATAGAGGAACTAGTTTTCCATGTATCAATAAATCATGGAATCATTTAGGTTGGAAAAGACCTTTATGATCACCGAGTCCAACTGTAAACCTAACACTCCCAAGCCCACCACTAAACCATGTCCCTAAGCTCCACATCTACAGGTCTTTTAAATACCTCCAGGGATGGTGACTCCACCACTTCCCTGAACAGCCTGTTCCAATGTTTGATAACCATTTTGGTGAAGAAATTTTTCCTAATATCCAATCTAAACCTCCCATGGTGACACTTGAGGCCATTTGCTCCTGTCCCATCNGGCCTTGTTGAACTTCATACTGTTGGCTTCGGCCCATCGATCCAGCCTGTCCAGATCCCTCTGGAGGGCCATCCTACCCTCAAGCAGGTCGACACTCCCACCTAACTTGGTGGCATCTGCAAACTTACTGAGAGTGCACTTGATCCCCTCATCCAGGTCATTGATAAAGGTATCAAACAGAACCAGCCTCAATACTGAGCCCTGGGGAACACCACTTGTGACCAGTTGCCAACTGGATTTAACTCCATTCACGACCACTATTTGGGCCTGGCCTTCCAGCCAGTTTTTTACCCAGTGAAGCATATGCCCATCCAAGCCATGAGCAGCCAGCTTCTCCAGGAGAATGCTGTGGGCAACGGTATTGAAAGCTTTACTAAAGTCTAGGTAGACAACAGCCACAGCCTTTCCCTCATCCACTAAACAGGTCACCTTGTCATAGAAGGAGATCAGGTTAGTCAAGCAGGGCATGCCTTTCACGAACCCATGCTGACTGGGCCTGATTGCCTGGTTGTCCTGTATGTGCCATGTGATAGCACTCAAGATGATCTGCTCCATAACCTTCCCTGGCACCAAGGTCAGACTGACAGACCTGTAGTTCCCCATCAATCCAGCCTGTCCAGATCCCTCTGTAGAGCCTTCCTACCCTCAAGCATATCAACACTTCTGCCAACTTGGTGTCATCTACAAACTTACTGAGGGTGTACTCAATCCCCTCATCTAGGTCATTGATAAAGATATTAAACAGAACCAGCCCCAATACTGAGCCCTGGGGAACACCACTTGTGACCAGCCACCAACTGGATTTAACTCAATTCACCACAACTCTTTGGGCCAGGCCATCTAGCCAGTTTTCTATCCAGCAAAGAGTATTGCTGTTCACTGTCAACTGGTGCTCACTGTCGGGAGTTGCATTTATTCTGGACTTTCAAGGAATCCCCTAGCACCACTGTCCTGTTACCTTTCAGGTCACTAGGTAGGAAAAAGTAATTTTGCATTGAAGGCACTATCCTAGCACTATCCTGGCACTCAGGCACAAGAGCTCTGATATCATGCCTGATGTCTCACATTGTTTTGCTGTGACTCGAAGATTAAATGTTATTTCTGAAGATAATTTAGAAATAGACAGAATATGTACTTATGTTGTAGACCAAAAGAAATAAGTACTTCTCTTGGACAAAAGTAAATATTTGTTCCTGTATAAGTAGGCGGATATAGTTCTGAATCTTTGAGTGTATAGTATAAACAACTTGAAAGATAGCCAGATGTGCACCAGTCTTTTTGTAGTACTGCCAAAGTTTATTAGCCAAAGCTGCTCCGAAGAAGTTAATCCACGAGAATTCAAACACAACAGATATAAGCTAAGAACAAGGAGCTAAAATCATTAAAATGCTTCATCCATTGCTGCACGTGGAAGTGCTCTGCACAGTTCCCAAGTCATAACTTTGAAGAGACACTGACACATGTTTTGCCAGAGAGGTGTAGTACAGCACCACACTTTTAATGTTGGCTTTATTACAGGGCTTTTATCAGAACAGGCTTACAACTGAATTGCTAGAATAGAGAGGTTGAACTGCTGCAGCAAACCAGACACACAACAGTAAGCAAACTTAGCACTAGCTACTGCCTCTTTCTTTTTCACATGTCTGTATACACCTTGCGCTCCATGATCGTCCCCTTTTATTCTTTTGCTCATAAATATTTCACTGAGATTCTGGGGTTTTTTAATGTTTTTTTTAAGAGTCGGGTTTTTTAAAGTTGGACATAGTAGAGATAGCTGTCTACGTATGAGATGAAAAAGGCAGTGTTTCACGTGATCTTATTCCTTGCTGTGCAGCGTATTGGGGCAATCCTGATCTGAGTTATGTCAGCTGTTGAAGGATGCACACCGTGGCTGAATGCTGCTTAGGGAGGCACAGGATGTTTTACTTGACAATTTTAATTTTTGTGAAATTTCACATCTAAACCTGGCAGTTCAAACTCATGCTCTCTCTGTATCACCTCTTTTTTCCTGAAATATCTTAGAGACAAGCATAAATTGTATACTTAAAAATATGACAATTATTTCAAATAAGCTATAAATACATTAACTGAAACAACTTTATGAAGGACAAATTTCTAGAAAAGGCCTTGTCAGCTAGAACAATAATCAGAAGATCCACTTTCCTCGTTAAGGNCTCCAGACCCCTCACCAGCTTTGCTGCCCTTCTCTGGACAACGCAAGTCTCTATTTCAGGGTGTTCCAGCTCTTGTCATAAATTCAGATTAAAAGTAAAATAAAAAATCAAGCATATCTATAATTTTAAGAAGAAACCAAGCAGTGGTTGTAGTTACAAGGCATACAATTCCAGTCTTTTTTGGAAAATAAATCAAACTTTAAAGAGGGGACTTTATTCTGTTTCATGCATATTCAACACCAGGCAAACCCCTGAGGCACCAAAGTTTGCTTTTCTCTTAATGTAGTCATGAAGCTTAAGAAATATTCTGCCTGCTCCTAAGAGAAAGTCCCAGGATGATTGTCACACTGCAGTAGATTGGGCAAGGTATTGTATCAAATTAGCCAATTTCAAACAAAATGAGTAAACAAATACTCTGCAGGTGTTTACAGTCTAAGATTTTAGAAAAAATGCTACTTTAGATTTGAATTTAGAGGCCTACAAAAAGTATCCATAATTCAGAAAGGTTAAAAATAAATCATTTTAGGGAAGCAACAAAGGGGAATAGCATTCAACATTTAAAGAAGAGGAACATGCCTCTGAACAGAGAGGTTAAAAGTGTGATGTTTCCCCTCTCTCTGTGATTCAGGCAGTCACACACTGAGCAGCTTTTATCGTGATGCAGCTTCAAGGATACCACAGTGTGTGCAACCACCCTACAACACTTTTTCTGTTCTAATCCACTTCTTACAGCCCATTTCTTATGCCTCGTGTCTTCAATAACATGTTATTTTATATAAAAACAATCTTTCATAATGCGTAGACAGCAATCTATGTCACTGCTCCAAAATATTCACACCTTGTCGTGACAACATATAAACAGAGAACTGAGGAGGAAGCTGCTTAAAAAGCAGCACTTTTATATGGAGAAGAATATGTCATCAGATGCCAGTTTCCAAACACATCTCTACAATTAGTAATTTTTAATTCATTTTATTTTAGTAGGCGTTAGGAGCAGTCTGAGCTCATCTAGAGACAGAGAAAGGTTTGTGCTGCTCTGAGGAGAGCACATCAAACATGCGAAATGGCAGCACAGCTACAGGAGCAGTGCACTGCCCTCTCCCTGTCTCGCTACTCCCATTTCCCTCCATCCTGCCCACCCCAAAATCTGAGACCGTAACAGCTCCATAAGCCACTTGCCATTGCTGAGCTCTGGTGAGTTTATGCTTTCCTCTTCAGAGGAATGCAGAACAGAATATCTGGCCCTGACAGCTTCTCAACTCTCTCATTTTCTATATATGTAAAGCAAAACTGCAAGAAAAGACCCAAAGGACAGACATTTCAGGTGCTCATTTCTGAGTATGTTGCTCCTACAGACATTTCATGCCCTCTCCATGTAATGATGTGACTGTGCCAGCAAGGGCAGGTTGACCAGCTGTGTCACAGCAGCTCCAGTATTTAATAATAATCGGGTAATGATTTTTAAAGGGTAGCTAGTAGTATACATAACCAGCACTACACAAGCAGGGGTCATTAAGGTCTGCACAGACCTCTTACAAAAACAACTACATGACAAAATTAATGTGCCTACACATGGTTAGTTCCTATAGGACCCCATTTTGCTTTCACCCTATAAATGAATGCACTACATCAATACGGTAAAGCTTTTCCTCCGCCAACTTGTCAGGCACGACTGGCCCATTAGCTCCATCCTGAACTTCAGATGCGGACCTCACAATGGTCATCATGGTTTCCACCTGTACAACACAGGCAGCAAATTTTAGGGAACAGATTAATCTGACCTGCTTCTGGCACATACAAGCCTCACAGTACTTTAGCTCATGAAACTGAGCTAAAGAGCATAGCAGCAACAACGGAGGTACGGTTTAACTGGAGGAAGGTGTCCTTAATGGATTTAAAACATGATATTAATGCAATCTTGTATTATCCTGCCATGCATGTCTACATGAGTATATATCTAATCACACTTGCAGTACATCTCTTTCCTTTGGAAATGCTGATCTCTGATGTTCTTGATTTTGATTTATGTGCTTCTGTCTTAGACACTAAATAAACAGCACGCAGCAATCATGGCAAGGGTACACTGATTATTTTGAACACAGGTTGGAGATGGCTTGATCTGCCTGCAGGTTCCTTCAGGATCAGTGTTACTCATCTAACAAAGCGTGCACTCATTACACAGGCCCCCAGGAGCAGGGCAACCAGGGGGACCAGGGCAGCCCCAGCCCCAGGCATTGGGCACCTCCTTGGGGACAGGCATGGGCCAAGGCCGGGCCAGGACACGGGCCTGCGGGTGAGTCTGGCTCTGCGGGGCCCATGCCCAGGCCAGACCTGGAGTCCGGCCTTGCTGTGGCATTGCTGGGGCAGGGGCTGGTGGTCCTGGGAAACTGAAATGGGGTCCTGGGCTGTGGGCAGGGTGGGGGAGCCCCAGGGGACAACTAGCGAGGCCCAATGGCAATGGTTTGGTAGAGTCAAACAGCTAGTGCTGAGGACACAATTTTGATCCTCCATTCACTTCAGAGTTTTACTGCAGACTAGGTTGACTCCAGTCCCATGGCCTGAGCCCTTATAAGCAGGTGGAGCACACAATTTGCGCTCCCAGTGTACATATACTGATTTGCTTTCATCTAAACGCAGTCTGGTCCAAGCACTCCGGAACTGTTTTGCACCCTAAGCAGGGAAAAACGGGAAATTTTCGTTCAGAAGCACACCCCTGATACAGACTCAAATACTAACAGAGATGCACCCAGTACTCCCTGGCCTACTTATCTGTGGGTCCAATTTTGTTTTGATTATTTCTAATCTTTGTGCACAGGATGCAAAATGAACAATCTCAGACTTCTCTGTGGCCAGCAGAAGTGGCAGTTTGTGATTTAGTATTTTTAAAAATGAGCATGTTTTCCCCATCCCTACATAAAAAAGGAAATAATAATAATAATAAAAAAAAAAAACTGCACAAAAATTTGGAAAGAGCTACTTGTAGGAAATTCTTGAAAGGTACTGAAACCAAGGGACTTTAAAAGCTAGCCTCTATGCAAGTCGTACTGAAAGCTAAAACCTGGGACTAGTTAAATCTCTTTAGAATTCAGGCATGAAATGTCTACTATTACAGTGTTTGCTTCGTACAAGTAATGACTGCTTGGAGAGACATTACAATAATTTTGTTTCCTGAAATTTTCCCCAGTCCATTTTTTAAAACATGTTTTAAATAAGTAATACATTGTTTGTAGATGTCTACCTTTGAAATTTAGAAACTGAGGCAAATAAAAAATAAATTGTTCAGGGACCCATGGAAATCTGTGGCAGAATTTCATTTTCAGGGATGAATTATGCTGTGCTCATTAATAACAGAAATTGTAGTGGTCCGAGTTGCCATTTAGCTTTTCCACCTTTATAAAAGCAGGAACTTCTCCTACGTGAGTAGGGGGAACCATACAAAAATAACTGTATTCTGGAGAAATGCTGAAAATAAATCACGTTCCTGCTGAGTCCATGGTGGTTCTATTAAGCCAAATCATGGGAGATGCCACTCAGTAAGAGATCCCACTGACACTATTTCTAATAGTACAAGCAGCCTGATATTAAATCCTTGGTAAAAGACAGAATTCCTCATTATTAGCATCCTCGAATAAAAAGATATCTAAGAGACTTAAGTGGAAGAAAACAAACAGCCTTACGCTGGGCTCAAGCAGATTTTAAAATGTAGGATCACTATTATTTGAGCATGCGTAAAGGTAGTGCATATCTAACAAGCAGTTGACCAAAACTAGGTGGATGAAAGATAAAAGTTATTAATATGATTTGTTAGTATCTATGTGGAAATTCATATACTTTGTTAATGCATTTGAAAATATCTAAAGAAATAATTGGTTCTCCCACGTTCCAGGCCTGTATCTTATCTTTCTGTCACCACTATTTATGACAATGGAAGTGATGATGCATAGCCCCCATCAATATTTTTTCTAAAAATATGTGGACTGATTGTGGAAGATAAATATGCCTTAGACACAGTTCCTCTTTTGAATAAATACATCCTTTATTTGTTAGAGATATGGATGCATCCTTTATTCATGTTCAGCTCTGAATAAATTCCCACTTATTCATCACCAAAGCTAGCACTCCCTCTGATATCAACCAGCTGTGAGGCAGAACATTATGCACAGAAAGTGCTCAGGGTGCCCTGAGCAAAGTGCAAAGCACAGGATAAAAGTACAATAGAGCTCTGCAGAGAGAGCTCTAGCTCTAAAACAGGCATTTTTAAAATAAAGAAATAAGTTTATTAGGACAAAATGTAAGATGCTGAGGACAGTATAATCATTCTTTGGAAAGTTTTACTTTGCCAGATGGGGCGGGTAGGGGCAGATGTTGAGGTTTTTCAGTGGTGGGGGCTTTTTTTGCAAGAGGTATCAAGTGAAATTTCATCATGGATTTGCTCGGTGCAGTGCCACATGCTCTTACTTTGGACTGATGAGGAAACCACATTGAAAGACAGCAGGAGGGAATAAAATGTCTCCAGCTTCTGTGGCAAGACACACCTCTGTGCACTGTACTTCACATAATCCTAAAGAATATAACTTACCTGGCTCTAGAAGAAAAAAGAGGGATGTGTGTCCATAATATATTTTAAAAATAAACTAACCCAAAACTAAAAGCTACTAGGTCACTGCCCCTACATGAGAGCAGAAAATTAGAACAGAGCCTGCCATTGTGGAAATATGCAATTACAAGTGACTGAACCATGACAAGACAGACACAATCCCAAATTCTTTACTGCTTAAAATTTGAAAAGCCCATACTGATGCCTTTGCCTGTGTGTCTAAAGATTTTACCAGTGTGGCAGTGTGAAGCACCATGCAAAATCTTTTTTGTCTAGCAGAAATATTTAACGTTGACCTCAATTAATTCAAAGTGAATTAGAGATGAACACCACATAGCTGATACATACTTAAAACAGCCACAAAACCACCATAGTTAGAAGAAAAAGAAAAAATCAATTAGTGATACAAACCCTCAAGGCTTCAGGGCATCATCAACTGTTAGCTGATGAGCTTGGGAAAAAACTTTCCCTACGAGGAAGTACTGCAGATATTTGCAGCACTCAAGCTACTGGCAGCAATAGCACACCAAGTGAAATGGGCTGCTCTTCTGACCCAGGGAGACCAATGCCCCTATTACACCATTACATTGAATTCAAAGGAATTAGGGTGAGATGGCTTTTGAATTTTCAACATTTCACACAGGAATAAGGCGGGGTCCATATCTCAGTGCTGATGGCGATGGTGTCATGGCTAGGAATTTAAAGCAGCACAGATGGAATTTCCTTCATTTAGGGAACCCCAAAAGCCTGCAAGAAACATTTTATGGGTTCAAATGGTTTTTATGAATACAACAGTGTCATCTAACATGAAATTTTGCCACTTCTCGAGTAGAACTCAGTTAATCTAAATTAGTGCATGCATTTATGCAGGAGGTAAAAAATAAACATATTCTGGTAGAACTACAGGGAGAATTTCAGGTAGGCAGACTCTAATTACATGAGATGGAATACAGCCAGTGACACCGAGTAACACGCTTATTCTTGTGAAATGTGCTGTAGGATTTTCTCTTAATAGTTAGAGTTGCTCTGGACCTTCTCTTTTTATTTCACCTGAAAGATGGAGAATGTGGTCATTTGTGTGAAATCAGTTATAACGGATATCGTGAAAATTTACACAGGTCTTGTATAACTGGATTTAACGGCTAGAATCTGAAGTTTAGGTATGGACAGCATTAGGCCACAAAGGCACCTTTGTATAGTGTCGAAAATTTTTGGCAGAGACTGGAGACAAGTGGCAATAAAAATTAAAGTGTTGAGACTGTCTTTTAAAATACTTCGCACACTTCATAAATAAAACTCTGTATTTTTAGAATATTAATAAAACTGTCCTGCTTCTGCCCCTCCGGTTTTAAGTATCCATCGTGTCCCTTTAAAGCTGTGACCTTGAGAAGAGGAAGAAGGCAGAAAGCAAAGCTGGTAACAGGGCTCCTATCCTGAAGAAACAAAACCAGAAAATGGTTGAAATACCCCCCCACCTCAACAGTTCAAAGCCTACCTGTCTAATTTCTAAACAGCACTAATTTATGTGTATATGTGTGTGTGACTGTGTGTCTGATGCCAACAAAATGACATTGGAAACTACATATGATTTTCGCATTGCACAAAGGTATAGGTAGCTTATTGAACCATGCGCCAAATTCAGTGAATTCTTCATATGTGATGGCAAGCACTTGGCAGCTTAGCACTGTTGATCATTGCAATGGTTTGTAGTGGTGCTCTACACCAAGAGCTGACATTTCTAGCTCACTAGCTTTTAATTCTTGCCTCATGCCTTTGGGATAATTCTGCTGTGAAACAACTCCATTAGCCTGCCACTCAAAGGCAGAAAGAAAATCACAGTGTACAGTTAGCAAAAGAAGCAGCCCAAAAGCAGTGGTCATGGGTGTACCCACCTCTTGTGTAGGCAGCTCTTTCCCTTATTGATTAAGTCTCACTGAAAGCAGAAGCAAAGGAGATCCTTTGCAGGAGTATTTATATCCCACACACTAGCATCATGAAAATAGTGAGAAAAATCAATCAGCAATAGTATTTTTTTTTCCCCAGTTTCCAGGATCTTTTTAATACATGGAGCAGTGCAAAGTCATGCTCCAGACATCTCACGTTACATCTACATATGGCTTGCTCATCATCCCTCTTTGTCTGTTCAGGTTCCAAAACAAACAAAATCCTCTTCTATTGGTCCGTGAAAGAAAATTTGTTCACATCCATTTTACATGGTGAAGAGATTCCAACCGGGGTGTTTACTGGTTATCTCTGCAAAGCTGAAAAAACCACCACAAAGTGGTTTTAATATCCAGCCATGACAAAAAAAAAAAAAAAATTCTCTAGTTGTGAGCCTGAGCAATGGAGTTTTACTGTTGCAGAACCACCTATAGGCCCTGGGGCATAGTATGGGCCAGGAGTTACGATTTTCTTTGTAAAATCTTGAGCATGACAGCACATGATGAGTTCTTGGTTTTACTGGTTCCCATTTATACCCCTTCCTCGGCAGATGACACAGACCGTTTACAGGCAGCAGGCAGAAATGTCCCCACAGCACATCATACCATCATCCACAGGCATCCAAATCAGGGGTTTGACAGGAGGCTTTCATGGATCTTTAGTCCCACAAAAGTTAAGACAATGGAGGGAGAGGGTACAGTTGAGAGCATTATTTTGCTGTGGAGCGGGGCTGACTTGGCACCTGGGTTTAGCCAGCTGGTGTTTCACTTCCCCTAAAGCTCCAGTAACTGGAGTGAGCTCCCTCAAACCCAAATTCAGTGTATGCAGCTTAATAAAGGTAACTTTTTATTTTCCAATCTACTTTATGCAAGTAAACATTTTTGCTCCAGAGGTTTTCTCTCTTACTCTCTGGACTTTCAGTTACAAACTTTTTTCTCAGGTACAGACCTTAGAATTTTGAAATAGAAGGTGAATCACGTATGGCATATGCACAGTCCTGGATTTATAGGCATTGCAGAAGTTCATCTTTGTCAGCTTGGAACAGAGCAGGAACTGTATGCTGAAAGCCCTAACTCTTGTTCTGTGATTGAGATTATCTCTTTTTTAATTGGATTCAGTAAATACAGATTTCTCTGATAACTAACTGTACCAAATAATATATCTCAGCAAAACAAGCCAGTAAACTGAACCAATGACCAAAGTTATAAAACCAAATACATATTCAAGTATCAAAACCTGTTTTTTGAAATTTAGGAATTTGATATATGAGTATTTCTATATTTTCATCAGCAGAGTATCTTCCCACTGTAGCAATGGAACTCGCATGTATATTGCCATGATTTAAATGCAGCTAGTAAAAAGAAATTATTTTTTTTACAACCAGAAGTAATATTTTGGAACAGGTACTGTTGGGATAAGGGGCATAGTTAAGGTAATTCCTTTGGAGAGCTCTAGGCAAAACCCGAAAGCGCAGATTTGGACCAGAACACTCCCTGTGTTCAGAGTTGCTCAGAAGCAGAGTATTTTTATTCAGGTCTCTCTGGAAATTGTTCCTGTAAGCACAAAATCTACTCTTTGACTAGCTTCTAGCACTTCAAAGTCTGGGCTTGTGCCACAGGATGAAATAGCTATTGAGTGAGAAAGGGAGCAAAGGCTTTCTGAAACCACCTTGCCAACATGACTCAAAACAACTATGAAGGGACCATCTATAAAGCTTGGAAGTTAGTTTAAGCTCTCTTCACACAGAATTTTTTACCTTTCTGCTAAAAGTACCAGAAAACATTAATTAATGCTTTAGAGCTGCTGGCATCTCCAACTGGCCTGAAACCACCAATTCACCTACTGAAGGGCAATGATTTTTTCATGTCTTTGCTTACTGTAACAGTAAAGATTTAATACCATGTGATCTATGAATTCTTTATATTTGTCTTGAATATTAATTGCCATAACAGGAAAATGATTGTGGTGCACAGCCAGTGCGTAGCTAGACAGTAGAGAAATTATTTCCACAGTGAATAAATGATACAGGACATAGGTATGCATGAATTTATTTCAGGTTATCAAGTAATTAGCTGTTGTTTGAATTCCTGAAAGGAAAGTTCAAAGCTGCCATCATCAACAGTGGCCTTTTTTATTTTTCTGCCAAGTAAACAGGTATGTATACAGATTTCCTTTAGTACCATAGCATCTACATTCAGAGTGTGAGCAAAGCATCTGATAAATGAAAAAGAAACCCCACACTTCAGCCAAAATGAGATTGCGCTAGCAGTCAGATCTCATTTAAACAAATTGGATAACAAAAGAAAAACAGTGGAGAAAGAGGGAAAACAAACTGTGTACATGATTCTCTTTAAAGATCTGCCAAATATACCTTAGCTACATCTTAAACACATACATAACAGAAAAAGAAGGAAAAATCAATTTCATTAGCCATATTCTGTTTTGTATGTTTCTTTAAATCATGCATGTATCAAATCTTTTGTATTTGTGTTTATCTACAGAATTTAAAGCCACTACCCATACATATTTTAAAAATCTTTTGCTTAATCAAGAAATAGGCATTTCACAATCCCACAGCATGACACTTAGATTTTTGTCCACATTTTCTCTATGCCTTGTGTCAGCTTCTCATCTTTCACATGCACTTTTCAGCATTAAAATATGTGTAAATTATTACTTTTGCAAGCAATATTAGCAAGTCATTACAGTCAGTTAAAAAGAAAGAATAAATATGGCAATACGTATATTAATAATGCTGTCCTCCCACCGTCCCTGCAGGTAAGAAGTATTTGGTTTTATAGAAAAAATCCTAAGTATTCCAGACACCATATATGAATCCAATTGCTCTCAAATTCAAGAAGTTTTGAGGAAGGTATTAGTCTTAGTAGATGTTATGCTCCACCATTCTAAAAATTTTCTAACACTATTCAAAGACAAAAATATTAAAATTCCTTATAAAGGGGTATCTATGTTCTGAAGCATTTTTGAATTGTTGTCTAGAATAGTATTGATATATTTTTTTAGAGTGTTTATAGTTTTAGAGTGCCAGAGCAATACAAGGGAATGAAAAAGCAAATAAACTTGGAAGTAAAATCCTCATCGTTTTTTAGGTAGTTTAAAATTATGTGGTGATGCTGGCTTTGGTATTATTTGTACTGTTTCTTCCCTATAGATCATGACTTTCTCAAATATTTATTTTCAAAATTTCTGTCTCAAAGTCATCAAGAACTGCATTATCAACTAAGCTGAATCAGTGCTACCAAAACTGCTGCCCTCTGGACTGTTGACAGTAAAAACTTCAGGTGACAGAAATTCAGTGTAATATGCAATCTGCTACAATTTCTTATTTACCAAATTGTTAAAAAAAGGCAATCACCAAATGACATCTGCCCCTTTAATATTATTTTAGTTTTGAAAGTTTTTGATTTAAGCAAGGAGACAAAGCTTTTAACAACAATAATAAATGTTGATTTTCTAGAAAAAAAGATTTAAAAACCCACTCTAATTTTGTTTCCCTTTACTAAGGGTATAAAAAGCATATGAGAAGAACAGTACCTGTGTGAACTCACTAGATTATTGCTGAAGCTTTTTCAGAGATTCAGTTGGTAAAGTGGGTCTTTGGCCAGCCGATCAGAATGAATAACAGCATGGTTAAAATGAGAAAATTGTGCAGAGGCCAAAGTGGTGGTAAATGGAAGCTTCACTACATAGATTATATTGTAGTAGACAAAGGAAATAAAGCTGATGGTATGCATTTGTATCTGGTAGTGATAGCTTTATAATTCAATATGTGCAACCACCAAAGAGGAACAAATGCATGCCAGTCTTAGTAATAGGTATGAAAGTTATAACTAAAGAAATCATGTAGAAAGCAATAACATCAATCTAAGATAACTTATTAGATCACGGTAAAGCAAAGGCTGTTAGGAAAAAGGGACAGCTATTGAGCTCTGAAATGACGGGATTAGGGGAGAGCAGTTGTGAATTTCAGCGCAGGAAATGATGGTCGTGGCTTTTTCCATGCAACAGAAACTAGTTTGTTAAACAATGAATTAGGGATCAGATGATCTGAACACTTTTCCCACCTTAATAAAACGAAGCTGGGCAATTCATGTGAATATCAAATACCTACTTTGTCACTAACATGGGATAATTATTTCCAGTCCCACTGTTAAACTGCTGAGTGTAGAGCATAGAGAGGAGGTGGATGACCAGAGCAAAAAAGAGAAAGAGCAAAGCACAGATGGACGTAAGGGAGATTTGAAGCAACTGTAAGAAGTCCTGAACCCTGCTGCTCTAATTCTTTTGAGCAGCACTTTGCCAAGTTTGGCCTACTTCTGTTCTGGCCATAATCAGGGGAATTCTGCATAAAGTCCATCCCCACACATGACTTGAATCCCAGTCAGTTCTAGGTGAGCTGGCCACACACCATCAAACCTAGTGAGCAGCAGAATCCAAATTTTGTAACACATTCTCCCTCCTTTTTTCTCAGTTTCTGTTGCCAGAACAAGTCTCCTTCTTGAAGAAGTCTGAGGGGAGACTACTAGCCAAGACTATTTCTGCATCTATTTTTATAAATAACATTATTTATATTATTTATATGCCAAAATCTGAGGTTTGTCCAAACTGATGTAAACAACCTTTGTGCTAGCTACATTAAAGTAGTGTCTAAAAGGCTTGAACCTACCAAGAAATGTGTGTCTTACATACTCTTTTATAATGGCCAGTGAATCCTTAGGAACATAAGGGAAGCTGAAGTATTAGAGCTTGTGTCCTGAGAGAATGAACAAGGGAAATGTACCATGAAAAGCATGGATAATAAAAACACTTTTGGGCTCAAAACTGAGCTCTTTTGAAGAATATATAAACATACTAAGTTATAACTGTTGTTTAAACAGGGAGATCCATATCATTTTTGGAGAACAAAACACCAATAGGCTCTGTGAAGTTTCAGCCCATTAAACACAGGAGGTTTTATATTATAATATAAATATTTTAGAACAATTAATTGTTGGGATCCTATTGTGCTGAGAAAGTATATTCTTAACTCTGACACCAAGTCCAGTCATAGTGAGAAAATGTTTGAAACACGGAGTTCTTACAATGTAATTAAAACAAAAATAATGTCAAGATCATAAACAACATGAGGAGAGTGAACAGGGGGTGATTATCTTGCATAAGACGAGAACTAAGGAACATTCAGTGAAAGCACTGGCTGCCAGAATTTAAGCAAATGGAAGGAAGTACTTCTCAATGTAATGTATAATTATGCTGTGGAATCCATTGCCACAGGACACTGTAAATGCCAGAACTATAAATACATGGCAGATAGGTCCATCAGGGATTATTAACATACTAGATGCAACCTCGAATTCAGGAAGTCCCTAAACTTCTGACAGCCAGAAGCTGGGAAGGTATACCAGAGGAAGGGTCATTTTATTCTTCTTGTGCTTTAAACATTCATCTAGTAGCCCTTGTCAGAGGCAGGACACTGGGCTAGAAGGTATGGCAGGCCTTATGTTCTCTTGATGCAGAAACACATATCAGAAGGCAGCCTGGCTGATCTCAGGTCAATAAAAAAATAAATAGTAAGGAGCTTGGCTCAGTGTGGCCTGGAATGCATCATTTAGAAAAAGAAAAGCATGTAAGGACAGAACTCTAAATGCAGGTATAAACACAGGCTACTCAGTCATTTAAAGTCACAGCAGATTAAACTGAAGGAGGAGATCATCACATCAGTAACTCGGAGAAAGCCATTTAAATTAATGGAATAAGCTGCTGATGGAAGCCCTACAGAAGTAGCCAGTTAAAATCAATGCAAATGAAAGGTGGAAATGGTTTTGGGCAGTAGGGTATCAAGTGATATACTGGATGGCTACACAGATTTTGGGTTGAGATCAGGAGGTAAGATTGATTAATGTTTTTTATCATAAGCATATACCACAGAAAAACATCAGGTCAAGTCAGTACATAGCCCTTAAACATTCTTAATTATATTATGAAGGAATTTTGAATTCTGGAGTGTTCAAAATTCACACGTTCCAGAGCTATGGGTTCAAGTATATCCAATGTCCAGCACCACTCATCACCACATGATTTCTGTATAGTAGTGCAGTGCTCTATGCAGGTGCATCTTCATAGGATATAAAACATCACCTTTAAGGTTTTAATAATGTTCATTTACAACTAAGCTAACACCAACAGCACTGCGTGAATAAATGAACCCTGTATCACATGCGGTGACAACAGCAACCTGTAATCTAGCTGGCACATGACGTTAAAGTAAAAGAGTATGAGCATTAGTCTACAATACAAACCAGTTGGTCAGTGAAATAAGAAATGCTTATTTGGAAAACAAGACATGAAAATGCAGCTCAGAGGCAACTTCTAAGCTTATATTGCAGATTACAGATTACATTATAGATTTTTCAAACAACCACAAATTCATGCAAGATCAGTAATTGCAGTTTCTATTATTTCAGGAATGTCCCAAACTAACGGATATATAATAAAGACAGAACTTAACTTTCTCTGTGGTATATCAGAAACCCTTTTCCTGGATTAATTCAGTGCATACGAGTCTTTCACTTGTAAACTATTTGGCATTACCCCCAGGTCAATTTTATCTAATGGTTTCTACACTGTCTAATTTAAAAGCCATTAAAGCCCACCTGCTTTCTCACAACTCAAGCCACTTATTAAGGTGAGGACAGTCGTATTTGCATAATGAATAGTCACACTAGTGAGTCCATGCTTGAGTTGCATGGAAAAGGCCATACAATTTAACTGGAACTATTCACATTTTCATGCCCAAATCATGGGCATCTTAAGTGTTTTGAGGAGGCTGAGTAACAGTCCTTTGTGGAAGTCCCCTCAAACATCATATGTTTTAATATGTTAAAACAGAAACAGGTTTAAATAGAGAAAAGTTACAATTTGTGTACATGTAGAATAAGGGGAAGTGAACTTCTAGGTGACCACTATCTTCCTGCCACCAATAAAGGCTGTTTCCTGGGGCAAGCTCAATTCCTAATTGACTACATATAAATAAGTTTTGTATGGGACAATTGCTATCTGACAGTTAAATCCTGCCTTTGAAGTGTTTTGGAGGATGGTCTCACAAATGAAATTATTGCAGTCTATGAATATCACCTGAAGTATCAGTGGTGAATTTATTAATAGACAAATGACAACAGGAAAATAAAGTGTCTGTACCCAGGCAGTGAATCCATTTTGGACGCAGAATCATAATGTAGCACTACAAAAGCTAAACCACCTTCCACCTACCTGAGGCAGATGTTATATCACATTTTTTGGTAGTTTTGGCTACAGTGAGGCACGTGAATATGAATAAGAGGCAGAGATGACACTGGCTTAGTTTGTAAGAACTAAGAGCCAAGAGCCACAAGACTATTTGCAATTGTACAGGTTATGGGATGAAACATAAGTTTGTAGATTACACCAAATTACACCTCAGTAAATTTGGAGATGACACCAAATTAAGTAGGAGTGTTGATCTGCTTGAGGGTAGGAAGGCTCTGCAGAGAGATCTGGACAGACTGGATCGATGGGCTGAAGCCAACTGCACGCGGTTTAACAAGGCCAAGTGCCGGGTCCTGCACTTGGGTCACAACAACCCCAGGCAGCACTACAGGCTTGGGGAGGAGTGGCTAACNGGTTGAGTCCCCACCCCTAGAGGTGTTTAAAAGTCGTGTAGATGTGGTGCTTAGAGACATGGTTTAGTGGCAGACCTGGTAGAGTAGGGTCAATGGTTGGACTGGATGATCTTAAAGGTCTTTTCCAACCTAAACTATTCTATGATTAATATCTACAAAAACAGTAATTAACTTTCATATCCACCAAATGTGCTGTATTTTCAGGAAGGGAATGAGAAGAAATGTATTTGTCCTTTTTGAAAGCTGAGATTTCAACTCAGCATTTTCGAAATATGCAGATTTTTAGTTAACAGAAATCCCTCACTCATGGGATTGGTGAGCCCTGTGGTGCAGTTATAGTGGAGCAGCATTACTCAGGGTGGAAAAATGAAAGTGTAACACTAAATTGACTTAAAAAGTGAAAGTAGAACTTTGTTATAAGAATTCTCTCAAGACTTTTCTAAAAGAAGGTTTGTTTGATAGGAAAAAGTCTTTTACATGATTCGGAAACATGCAATGCTTTCAATAACTTTCAGGACTCTATCCCAAACTGTTTCGGAAGCCAGGACTCCAGCAGACAATCTAACATAAGTGTCTAGCAATTGGTTCAGTGCCTCTACACTGGGTAGACATAGTTCTTTTGTATTTTATATTTTTGATCATACTGATGGGCTGTGTTTCTAAGTAAGCACAAGTCTGGTCCTCCAGCAGACACGCTGACTCCCGTTCCAGTTTCAGAAGAGGGACTTCTGACACAAATAGTTCATGGTTTCCAAGGAAGCTTACTGCTTATACTCCAAATATCTGGAAGTATGGAGTTGCAAAACTATGTGAGAAAAAAATAATTTCACCCCAAACACTTATATAACTCCTTCTCAGACTTCACTGGCGATAGCTTAAATAAATGTCAGAGCAAAATACCGATCCCAGTCTCTAGATGAAATGCAAACCACAGCCAAAGGGCTAGATCTGTGCTAGAAACAACAATATTGGAAAAGAATGGTCTCACAAAAACTTAATTAATCTTCATTCTAATCTGGTTTTCTTGCAATTGTTCTTCTTGTGCCTCTTCTATCTTTGTCTCTCATATTTCTTTGACTGCCTTCCAATTTTTATGCCTCCTATGCTGTCTTTTGCTCCTCCGCTCATTCTCTTGTCACCCCAGCACACACTTTCTATTTATTGCCACATCATCACAAACTCTTTTTTGCATCTATCCTCTAAAATACCTACCTTTGTAAGGACCATTCTACTTTGAAACTAGAGTGGGGAGCAAGTCAGAGAGATTTTGTTTTTTCTCTCTGTTTTTGCTTTCTTATCTGCTCTTTTCTTCTTGTTGCTGTTTCGTTACTACTTATAAACAGGCACACAAATATATACATAGAGAAAATACAGAATCAAGTTCTTGGTTTACACCTCCTTTGCATTGGGGCCTGCAGCTAAGAATGATTTAATGAAAACTAACTGCCTCTACCAATTTCTACATCTACATCAGCTATACCAGCAGAGTGGTTTGTATTTAATAAAAAAGTCTTAGATCCAAGTTGGTAAGGTTAATTATGTGTGCATGCACAACAATGTTAATGGTGAGAAAGGTACGCTTAACAGACAAGAGTAATGATACTGTGAATTAATACAGGAGCAGATATTGCTCCCTGTAAAGTTCAAAAAATGTTTGTTTCCCCCATTTACTCCCCCTGTTGTAACTTAATGTAAAGGACCTTCTTTAAAAATAGTGACTGTAAATGAGTTTACATGTGATATCAAATTAGGTTTCCAGTTCAGTTCTAGTATCATTAAAATTTCTACACTGATTACGTGAGAATATGTCTTTCTGTATACCAGGTCCAAGAAGCAAGATTCTTGCAGACTTTGCTTCAATTTGAACTACAAATGTGTAACAAACCACCTAGCAAAAAGGTGAAGTAAAAACCTTAATATGCTTTGAAATTCCATGTTCTTTGCACAGATTTGTTTGCTTAGAAAGCATCATGGATTATTTCTTCAGTTTGTTAGTATGTCTAAGACCCGCCTTCCTAGACCTACAGAAACCAAATTATGTGCCAAGACCAGAGTTAGTTCAAACAACTCATCTTTTAATTTCAGTTAAATTTTAGTCTCAGACTCTGCGCTGCTTGTGAGGCTTTGCCTGGGGTGGAGGGAAATTTTGGAAAGCTGCCAGTTGAGTCACTGCTGATGTGCAATGCCAGTTCTCATATCCAACACTCCCACAATTTGCTTTCTCTGCTTAATAAGAGTCTTATCTCATTGGTCTCTGCTGAGTGGACTGAAATGTTAGATATATGTATCTGATCGTGTTACAGATCTCCCATCCTCCTGCCTGGATTCATTGTCAATAAGTGGTTCCTGAGTTTCTCTAATGTAAGCATTTCTGTTTCAACTTTCCAAGCACCTTCCAGCAAGTTTTTAGGTACTGTACAACAAGGGTTTCTTGAAACTCTTTTTATTTTGCTTTTTATAAAATGAGGAGATGTTTTGCAGAATTGGCTCCATTCCAGTTACACTTCTGTTGAAATGGTTTCACAGGCGCAGGAACTCTTTCCTCAGCAGCAGTCCCAGCCCCACAGCAGAGCAGCTGGCAATGCACGTACTCAAATGCTGATTGCTGACATATAAGCCTACTCTGCCCCATTTTGAGTGTGGATATCATCACTGGTCTCCCACCTCTCTGACAAATACAGCAGCCAGAATTCAGCACCTTCCCCTTTAGGTCCCCTTTGGACTTTTTCTGGTTTTTATATATATTTAGCTATTAATTTGGAGTGGGTAGAGGCAGCAAACGAGAGTGAATTTTATGGCCCACAGTCAGAGCACTCAATTGGGATGTAGGAGACCACTGTTCAGGCTGTATGTAGCTTTTCCCACACTGCGGATGGAAGAGCTCAGTGTCTGTGCCAATAACTATAACATACTTTCTAATTTATTTTGTAATGTCAAGAGCATACGGTGCATGTTATTTTTTCTTTTGCCAGTTTGGCTGGTAATTTCTTTTTCTTTTAGTTTACGGGTTTCAAAGACAATTTTTTGCTCTTTATTTTAAAGTGTTGCCCATGCCTGAGTTGACATCAGGCAACTTTGGACAGGCTACAGATGTTTAGAGATGCCAGCCAGTCCACCTACTAAGCGATGTTTGAGCAATACCAGGCCTTTTGCCAGGCCTTGTTGTTATGCCACTGTGACTGCCGTTGGCTCTGCTTAAGACAGATGGGGTGGGGGGTTAACATTGCACATTTGTTCTAAATTTTGAACTAAATTAAAAGTATTAGGATTATCAATTAATTTAAAGCACAATGAAGAGTGGGTAAACTAAGAAACTCTTCTACATCAGTGCCATGTAATTCCTGACCATTTGTTATTATTCTTTTAAACCTACCACTTTGCAGTGTTTACTTATGAGAAACTATTTGTTTTGGTAGCTTCACTGTTATCTAACAAAAAATGGCTTTACATTGCTGCCAACTTTTCTTTCCATTACTTCTCAAGACTTGTTCTCTCTTATCCATGTGTACCAGGTTTTCTCCTCCACCTGGGCGGCCCCCTCTGCTTCGCCCGAAAAATGGTCTTCATGTTCCCATTCAGAGGGCTTTCACACAACAATTAGAGCTCATGGGAAGAAGATTCACAGAAAACTATTTCCCAGTGAGACTCCTTCATAAAGAAACTCAGCATGTGCTGCTCTTATTTAGCACCTTTCACACAGTGTTCTCTGAACTACTTTTTAAGAGGAGCCATATTGTATGACCTTGCTGCATTTTTACACTGTAAGTCCCAGCAGAGCAGGCTGGGACTAGAATCTAGTGCAGGATGATCAGATTCTAGCAATTAGTCACAGAACAAATTTTAGCAATTTGTCAAACAGCCCTAGGCAGTCCAAGACATTGGGTTCTGTCTTTCAGACAGGATGCAATAACAAATCCTCAGTCCTTTTTAAAACAATGAACAGATGAGTAATCACCTAACTGTAGCAACCAAAGGTGAGCCTATCTCTATGTGCCATCAAATTCAGATTAACTTACTTTTTACCCACTCTTACTATATGGCATGTAGATTAATAAAGAAGTTAGTAGAACAATCTTGTGAAATTTCTTGGGCACGTAGTTAAACAAAATGAGCTGCTCCCACCAGAAACGTATGGATATTTTTAGTTTTTCTCAGCTTGCATCATGCTTTTCTTTGAGAAACATAGGAACTGCCATGCTGAATTAGTGTAATGGTCCATGGAGTGCAGCATCCCATTTAGTTGGGTGGGTTTCTGTGTTAGAAACTTCAGAGAACAGTGCAGTAGTAAAGAAGTGTGGAATAGCATGCCATCAGGGAGGTTTCCCATGCCCAGCAACAAAATTAGCAGCTGATTTATGTTATTTGAAAGCTGATACCGGTTTCCCATGTGTTTAAATGAAACAGTCATCATCACTGATAAGTTGGAACATTTCTCCTAAGCTCATAGCTTGGGCAAGAGACTTTTAGATGCTGCAGACACACTGCCCAAATCCACCGTCATGGTTTCAACTGGAATAGAGTTTACTTTCTTACTAGCAGCTGGTATAGTGCTATGTTTTGGATTTGTGATGAGAATGGTGTTGATAGCACACTGGTGTTTTTCATTGTTGCTAAGCAGTCAAGGCCTTTTCTCCTCCTCATATCACCCCGGCAGCGAGTAGGCTGGGACTGCACAAAAAGTTGGGAGGAGACACAGCCGGGACAGCTGACTCCAACTGACCAGAGGGATATTGCATAACATATGTCATCATGCTCAGTATATAAAGCTGGGAGAAGAAGAAAGAACTGGGGCATGTTTGGAGTTATGGTGTTTGTCTTCCCAAGTAACTGTTACATGTGATGGAGCCCTGCTTTCCCAGAGATGGCTGAACACCTGCCTGCTGATGGGAACTCATGAATGAATACCTTGTTTTGCTTTGCTTGTGTGCACAGCTTTTGCTTTGTCTATTAAACGGTCTTTATCTCAACCTCCTTGGCCTGTCTAAGCATATAAAAATACAAAAATATGTCTTATCCTTTAGCTCCTGAAAACATAAACACACCAAGATAGTTGCACCAATTCACATCCCTAATGGAAGGAAACATCTTGTTCTTTACATAGAAAAAAAAAAAAATTACCTATTTACTTTATCATTCTTTGTTTTTTATATTTGTCTTGTCTGTCATACCATATTGCCAACTTCATTTTCCAATTACACAGTTCTAATCTCTTGTGATATTTAAGTAAGGAAAATATTCCATCCTTCTAATCTATGAATATCTGCTACTAAAAGAAATTTCACTTTTCCCTTTTGTATGAGAGGAACATACTGTACAAATTAAAGATATTTCTATGAAGAAATCTAATTATAAAAACACAAGGCCTGATTCAAAGCCTATTTTAGTCCATGGAAAGACTTCTGTTGACTTCTTTGGGCTCAAGTCCATATTCAGCAATGGTTAAATTTAATAAGAAAAGAGCTTATTTCCAGTTAACAAACAATTCATGGGCATGTTGAATGCAAAAATATATTTACATTATCTCTACATCTTCCATTAAAACATAGAAATTGACCGCTTCTGGAAATACAGTATTGTACCAGAGCAAAAAGTTCATATAAGAATCATATATTCCTTATATGTGGGACTCTTTTAATATATGTGTGCAATGTATCTGCACAGCAGTATGGATTTTTACAGAAAACATATGGAATGAGGAAAGTATTTTCTACCTTGAGCATCACATGATGGAGATGTTAAACTTGCTTTCTGAAACATGAGCATTCTTCAAATTAAGTACTTTAAATTTCCTCATTCAATGACTTTCTATGTCCAGATTTCAACTGTAGTTCCCAGTCAAATAGCCATAGGCTATTCTTTGTTATTAGTAGGCATTTTTACAGCCTTGAAAACCTGTATCCATCAAGAGGCCTGAAGACAGAAATTAGAGTAGATCTTTTTTTTTCCTTTCTGCCCTAACAGCAGGACAGTGGAAGTGGTGGGATTTGCTCCTTTTTTGCATTGCCTGTTTTCTGAAAGATGCAGCGAGGAAGCCATTAGTAAGCGGAACTGGCAGAGGAAGGACTTTCTTTGGTCAGTAATACAGGCTACACCTAGATCCAGCCTCTGTGCCTGAGACAGCTTGCTGAGCAAAACAAAAGTCTCTGTGTGTAAATTCCCTCTTCACACGCTTTCTTTCTCCACTGTGTGAATTCAACCTGGCTGGGGAACTGCCAGAGCTACCAGCTGAGTAACTCAATAGAGGGGAGTTTGCTTTGAGGCAAGGAATGGGGTCTGTGGCTCCAGCCTATCTTAGCTGCAGGAGCTGGAAATAAACCACAAATACTGCTGAGCTTATGCTGTTTTCTCCCTCAGTAGAAAGAATTACATTTGCAGAATTTTGCGATTGACATGAATGGGATAAGAACTACATTTCCAACCTTCTTTAATAGAGAAAAGCAGTTGAATAATCACTACAGCAACTATAGACTGTTGAGGTGAAGCCAGCTGTGAAACATGCATGTGTATTTTGAATGCCAGCCAGTACAATTTTAAGGAACTTTCTTAAGCCATGTGGCCGATAGGTAAAACAGTGACTTTGCTTTGGGTGTGTGTCCTGAATGCAAGCAGAGCATATGCCATTTCAAAGGGCGGATGAGCTCAAAAGAGACAAGTAGGTCTAAATTTCTGCTAAATTCAGTGTAATTTCAGAGGAGAACTTTGCATCTTGGGCTCATTCTTTCTTAACACACATATTAATGTTTATTTACCAATACATACATTTAAAACAGCTAGCTAAAACTGCCATTCCACAACTTCATTTAAGGAAAGCTATCCAAGTGTTTTCTGGACATTGTTAACTTCCCATTCACATCAAAGCTAGGTCTCCAGAAAGCAAAATCCTTTCTCAAGGCAGTTTGCATCATAGTACATTCTCAGCAGCAAAATATTATCAAGCTGAATGGTTTATATTACGAATTGTGCATCCAGAACCCTTTGTGAAGTATGAGTGACAGAAAACAAATTTCCTATGCAAATATTGAAACCTCATAATGATAGGCACTAGCATAACAGGTCTTGGCTGAAGTTTCTGGAAATTACGTCCATGTACATAATAATAAAAATATCTTAAACATTGATTACAGATGTGCATGAAATTCACTGTAACTCATTAGACCACTCATTAAAAAACAAACAAACAAACAAACAAAAAGCCCAGCAAAGTTAAAGTATAATAGAAATAATCACTAAATATGTAATATCTGGGAATATTTGGGATTTTTTCAGTATTCAATGACTTCAGAACAGTTCTATTGACTGATTCTACAGGATTAGGGAAGTGATCATCCCCCTGTAATCGTCACTGGTGAGGCCCCACCCTGAATACTGTTTTCAGTTTTGGGCCCCTCACTACTAGAAAGACACTGATGTGCTGGAGCGTGTCCAGAGAAGGGCAAGGAAGCTGGTGAGGGGTCTAGAGCACAAGCCTTATGAGGAGTGGCTGAGGGAACGGGGGTTGTTTAGTCTGGAGAAAAAGAGGCTCAGGAGAGACCTAACCACTCTCTTCAACTACCTGTAGTGAGGTGGGGGTCCATCTCTTCTCCCAAGTAACTTAGTGACAGGAAAGAAGAGATGGACTCAAGTTGCACCAGGGGAGGTTTAGATTGGATATTAGGAAAAATATCTTCACCAAAATGGTTATCCAACATTGGAACAGGCTGCCCAGGGAAGTGGTGGAGTCACCATCCCTGGAGGTATTTAAAAGACCTGTAGATGTGGAGCTTAGGGACATGGTTTAGTGGTGGGCTTGGGAGTGTTAGGTTTACAGTTGGACTCGGTGATCATAAAGGTCTTTTCCAACCTAAATGATTCCATGATTTATTGATACATGGAAAACTAGTTCCTCTATCCCCTAGCTTTCCAATATCTTTTATTTCTCAGAACTCCCCCTAACAACTTCAGGTTTCCTCATTCAGAAGAACAACTATGCTGAAGCAGAAAAGGTATTCTAGAGATAATAACTCCCTTTCAGGGTCCCAAAGCAAGGACCAAAGAGAATTCAAAGTCTTCTCTGCTTTTCCATGCTTTTCTGTTGTATCAGAAGCTAATCATCCTGTTCCACTCCTGTAAAATCAAACCAATCAGTGAGCTTGATGAAAGTAACAGAAGTCTTTAAAATTACACAGAGGGTTTTTAAAAAAAAAAAAAAAAAATCCTGGATGTGGTCAGGGAGAACTGTATAGAAATGGTGTAAACAAAAGACAATGGACTAGATACCACTGGTCTGATAGAATATGACAATATCATTTTCCACAAAAACAATATGCTGAGAATCAAAACTGAAAACAGAAGATTAATTTACATAATGCTTTGTTCCTCAGTCCAAAAAAATCTGGAGATGTTAAGTCCTATATCCATGTCATCCATGGAGATGGCATTCCCTGCTTGCAAAAGATAAAATAAAATAACATGAACAAAAGCATACATGTAGTGAGGAGCACTGTGAATAACATTATATCATACAGAAATTCATAAGGACTTTGATTTCTTTTTTAATCCAGGATTCAGTTATAGCATATTCCCAAATTCAGTGTTCTTTTCAGGCCTTTAGACATGAAAAGTTTTCCTGATTCTTCTTTCTTAAATGCAAGTCAGCATTTTAGTCCTCATTTTTCTGTGGTTTGCTTTCTATGATTTTAACATTTCAGTCCTCATCATTGTTGCAGGATAAATATTCTATTATACTGTAAAACAATGAACAGTAGTACTTCATGCACAGCTGCATTATTAAACAATCACGATTTCTGTATGTTATGGATTGCTCAAAGAAGCACAAAACTTCTGAGTTACAAAAATCCACTGTATACAAGCAATTGAAGAATTTACTATTTAGGAGTATCTTTTAAAAAAAAATGAGAACATATTAATGTGATAGAAAAACTTGCCTGTTAGAAAAGACCCATTTACAATACGAGATTAATTGGCTTCAGCAGTTACTAAAAGCCAGTCAACAGAAGGTCAGATCTCTCAAAGCAGGAAGGAGGAAAATGCATTGTAAGCAATCAGTGTTAAATTAATCAGTTAGACTGTAATGACTGACTGATATTTCTAGCCTAAATGTTCTTGAATAAAAAATCAAGATGAGTTTTTCTTAACCTGTGTGCAGCAGACAGGGAAATCTGTTCATTCTTTTCCTTTCTGTTGCTGTCTATCAATGGGTGACTGGTTCAAACACCTGATGAAAACTTCAAAAAAGTCAGGTGGAGTATTTCTACTGATTTTTCTGGACTTCAGATTAGAACTTCAGTACACATAGAGAATGAACTCTTCTATCAGTTCTGCCATTGCCTCAAATCTCATCTTTGACAAAAATCCACATTACTTCTGTAGGATTCAACTAAATGACCTTGAAATGCATCACATTCATTTGTTGCTGACAGATATTTTAAAGAGGAAAAGATGAAGACCAAGTCAAAAGCTTGCATACAGTCAGAGCACGTCAAGCAGAAGAAAACACTGAAAACACAGAACTACAAGCTAAGACACAGGAGTGAAAGTGGGCTATGTTGTACACTAAATAGTTCAGTATAAGAACAGAGGCGGGCAGAAAATGGGAGTGATAAATATTCAGTACTGGATGAAAGTAATGCCTTCCAATTTTAAGAAACATCCACTTTGTAGCACAAATAGATAATCTGATTCAAACACATTTTAACTGGCCACTGAATTTATCTCTAAAATCTGTACACTTTCTTTCTTCTTTCTTAAAACTGTTTTTAATGCCTATTTTCTTTATGACATCGCATACATTTTCTTTCGATGACTTTCCGTCTCTCCATTCCTTATTTGAAAAAAGACATGGACTTAAGCTTTAGATCCCTTAGAGCAACTTCTCTAGGTGTCCTGGAGAAGCCAGTCACTAGGAAAATGAATTCTACTTGAGACTTGAATGTCCTTGTGGACATCTGACAAGCCTAAGTGCCATTGTTTTCAAAAGCTAGAGGAAGTCAATAACAAATGGTAACTCTTACAAAAAGAAATGCAGCTGTCAAGTGCAGGCATGAATACTGTATTATGTGTGTACCTCTCATTTTACATGGATGAAACATTATTCTCGACCTTGACTCCACTTAGTGCACTGGAGGTTGAACCAATCTTGTGTGTGTTCCGAGGAATGACCCACCATTGTGCTGTAGAAACAGAGTGGGAGGGAAAGAAGCTAATCCAAGCATCCTCTCTGATTTTCCTTTATGTCCCATCTCTGAGGAGTTGCTGTCTGAATTCCTTGGACCTGGAGATGTTCCAGAGCAATCAGACAGTGCGCCTCCTGAGACATGACTGGAGATTTTGCTGAGCTTTGTTAGGTCTTTTTAAACCTTTCTGTTCAATTAAATGGAAAAAAAGGCTTAGGGCTGTATCACATGCTCACATTCTTTTTAAGCCGACAAAAACACGTGGATCTCTGCCCACTTGCCAATGTAGCTATCCCTTTCTCTTCTTCAGTTCTTCAGTTTTTAAGATATTTTAAAAATCTGTATGAAAATAGCAGTCAAGTTCAGCACTATTGAACAACGGAAAGCTCATTTTCATCTGACTTAAACTGACCTTTGTATTTGATTCAAATGCTATGATGGGATCAACAAAACAGACCAGAATCTATACACCAAATGTATTCAAGAGTCACGTGCTAGCTGAGAAGCACATTCAAACAGCAGTTCATTCAAATTATTTCCTATTATTTCCTATTTGACAATATGTGTGTAATGCTTCTCAGATACAACCAAAAACAGGCAATGCCAAACCTAGAAACATTTAGTCTGAAGGGATTTAAAACCAGGGGAGCTCTAGCTACAGCAGAAGAAAGTTGAAATGTTAGCAGTATTGAATCATGCAAACTCCAGAGGTCAATTCCTCTCCTTATGTTTTAAAAGATGTCTCTTTAAATTTTGATGAAACTCCAAGTCTATGGAGTTACTGGCTGTCTACAAAGGCTTCATCTTCAATGTGATTTGATATGCCTACCAAAGCTTTTTAAAGGTCTAGAAGCGAGCTATGCAAAAAAATGAGCTCTCCAGATACTAGACACAAAACACTGCACTTTTGCAAGTATTGGCACACTGTTTATGACCGACTTCTATAAACCCCTTATTCTATCTGATTCAGCAAAATAAACTGGCTTGCTGTGGGAGGGGAGAAGCCAGTAAGTGGAATATTCACAAGAGTACCGAGGTAGGAATACAGTGTCTATGTGCATTCTTTGCAAATCTGCTAAGAGCAATGCATTGTAATTAGCTGAACTTGTGAAACAAGCTTTAAATAAAACATAGTAATCTGTGTCAGAACTTGACTAAACAGCATTTGTAACAGAAGTGTAAGATATATTGCTATAGTCACTGCTTGTTTTTCTTCCTATGTTTCAGCCTAAACTTCTAGCTATGTGATGCTCTTCTGAATCATGTGTTAACTGACTGTGTGTAATGAGGGAAAGATGACACTTTCCAAATCATCTCTATATATTGCAGCAAGTTCTTGGAGGTGCTGTAACTTAAAATTCTCATAGCACTTAGCTACTCACGTAGCTTGTAAAGTCTGAAGATGCAAGACAGCTTGGTTGTAAGCCATACAGTTAATCTGCCTGTATTACATATAATATCTTACACAATATAAAATTACAATACAATAACTACGAAAACATTTGCAAATAATAATAAAAAGCAAGCAAGTCAGCTGTGGATTCACTGCAAATCAAAGTATTTCGCAGTCTCATTTCAAATTGTCATAAAGACACAATGGTGTGATTTTTTACTGTCTTTGGTCACATGAAAAATCAAACATGGGCTTTGCAAAACAGTTCAAGATTAACAAGCAATAATTAAAAATATAATATTCAAAACAAGTACCCTCGTAAGATTTGTTAAAAACTTCAGTACAAATAAGATCCTTGGTAGATACATACAGAACTATTCCTTTGGTTCTCACTTGCAACATTATAAAAAAATTAAAAGGAAGACGGAAGAATTCATATTCTTTCTGTGATGGCACTGAGGCACTGCCAGCCCTGCCTGCTTCTGCCCAACCCCTGGGGCTCCCCAACCTTGCCTGTGGCCCAGGACACCATGTCAGCCCCCGAGGGCCATCAGCCCCTGTCCCAGTGACGCCGCAACAGGGCCCATCTCCAGCTCCCCACAGCCCTGCCCTGCCTGGTCATGGGCTCTGCCAAGCTGGGTACACTAGCGGGCCCATATCCCAGCCTGGCCTCAGCCTGACCCTGTCCCCAGGGAAATGCTTGATGTCTGCAGCTGGGGCTGTCCCAGTGCTGCCAGCTGCCCTGCTTCTGGCTGGGGTGGTGGGATGTGGCCTGGCTGCCAGGCCCTGCTCTACCACCCCAGGAGAACCCCCATCACTTGCAGCACCCAGGGAGGTCCTGGTCCACTCTGGTCATTTGGCAAAAATACATGTAAATATTTACTTTTTATCAGCTTTAATTGTTGTTATATTTTATATTTTTTGTTATATTTTCTCTATGAGATTTTAAGTTAAACTATTAAGAATCTGTAAAATATGTATGTGTGCAGTATACAGCCACTGGTCTTAGCATCAGTGGACATATTCAGTGTGAGAACTTTTTGCAGCAACTGAAAAATTGCACTTCTTTGAGTGTTACAATGTCCCATCTTCTCTGACATTATGATATACTGAAAGTGGTTTTATACTGACAATACTGAAGGACAGTGGAACTGTAAGAAACTATCTGAGGGCCTTAGCACAAGGACATGCATTTTGTGTCCTGACACCTCTCCTTTGTCTGATCATTTGTGCTAAGTTTCACCTCACCTACCCAAAAATGATATGTAAGCAGGTATGTACAGCAGAAATCCTTGTTACAGCAAGATAAAAATCATGATGTGCTTAAAAAAGAGCAGTGTAATTAATTTCTTTGCTGAGATGCAGAATTAAATACTATGATACCAGTGGCAACTTGCCTCAGTGCCCATTCACGCTGTGGCCGTGACATGTTATAAATCACACCTTTTGTACTGCAACAGGTCTAGGCATGCTGCAACCTACTCCTCTGAACTAGAATACAGCCAATCGTAATGAATGGCATGCTTGGGAAACACGTATTATACAAATGTCACACCGGTGAGGTTGGAAGACTTTTACCATCGAAACCTAAAGAGTTGCCTACTCCTTCCCAGATGTTGCATGGCTGTTTTCATTTCCTGCTTTTATTGCTTTAATGTAAATTGTTCTTTGCTTTCCAGTAAAGAGCTATATTCTTGGTAGTGGACAGATATTGCTGTAGCTTTCTATCCAGAAAGCCAAGTTCTTCATCCTCTTTGGCTGCAGATCTTTCCTCACAGGGGAGGATGAAGCACAGTCTTGGAGCCCAAAAGCAGTCCTGCTTTTTTGGTACCATTTATAGTCTCGCTATTTCCCTCATTTGCCATCTTTTCTTACATACTGCTTTATGCTACTACCCAGTGAAACCATTAAAAAAGAAAATGTCCCTCAAGACAACATGTAACCGTCTGAATGCAAATGTCTGCACAGTAAGTAGGAACAATTACTTGATTAATGTGTGAGGGCAGGTTTGTCATGATTTTGTTTTGTTTTGTTTTATTTTGTTTTGTTTTATTTTATTTTTATAAACAGATGAGACATAGACAAGTCAGTTTCCATAAAAGTATATTATCATCTCACCTCACTGCATCTACTGTCAGAGGGAAGGGGAGAAGAAGCAGAATTGAGTCATGCCTGGAAGTATATAAGCTCAGTTCTCAAAAACCCAGATGCTGGTGTCTGAACAATCCTTCACCTCTGCCAGAGTCTCCTGGTTCACCTTGTACCACAGACAGCAATCAAACTTCGCTCTTACTTGACCTATTACATGTTTTCCCACTCTTGTGACATACGGTGCAGAGTAGATTCTAGCAGCCAGCTAAAGCTGTTCCTGGCATCTTCATGAAGCAGGAGGCACGGGAAAGCCAAGTCAGTCAGAAACTTCCTTCTGTCAGAGAATCATAGACTCATAGAATCACAGAATAGTTTAGGTTGGAAGGGACCTTTAAAGGTCATCTAGTCCAACCCCCCTGCAATGAGCAAGGACATCTTCAACTAGATCAGGTTGGTCAGAGCCCCATCCAGCCTGACCTTGAATCGTTCCAGGGATGGGGCATCTACCACCTCTCTGGGCAACCTGTTCCAGTGTTTCACCACTCCTATCGTAAAAAATTTCTTCCTTATACCTAGTCTGAATCTAACTTCTTTTAATTTAAAACGATTACTCCTTGTCCTATCACTGCAGGCCCTACTAAAAAGTTTGTCCCCATCTTTCTTATAAGCCCCCTTTTAAGTACTGAAAGGCTGCTATAAGGTCTCCCTGGAGCCTTCTCTTCTCCAGACTGAACAATCCCAACCCCCTCAGCCTTTCTTCACAGAAGAGGTGCTCCATCCCTCTGATCATTTTTGTGGCCCTCCTCTGGACCCACTCCAACAGGTCCATGCCTTTCCTGTGCTGAGGGCCACAGAGGTGGATGCAATACTCCAGGTGGGGTCTCATGAGAGTGGAGTAGAGGGGCAGAATCCCCTCCCTCGACCTGCTGGCCACACTTCTTTGGATGCAGCCCAGGATATGGTTGGCTTTCCAGGCTGCAAGCGCACATTGCCGGCTCATGTTGAGCTTCTCATCCACCAGTACCCCCAAGTCCTTCTCTGCAGGGCTACTCTCAATCCACTCATCCCCCAGTCTCTATTGATAATGAGGATTGCCCCCACCCACCTGGCAGACTTTGCACTTTGCCTTGTTGAACTTCATGAGATTTGCATGGGCCCACTTCTCAAGCTTGTCACGGTCCCTTTGGATGGAATCCCTTCCCTCAAGCAAATCAACCACACCACTCAGCTTGGTGTCATCTGCAGACTTGCTGAGGGTGCACTTGATCCCACTGTCTGTGTCATTGATGAAGATATTAGACAGTACTGGTTGCAATACGGACCCCTGAGGGACACCACTCGTCACTGATCTCCATCTGCACATTGAGCCATTGACCATCCATCAAATCCATATCTCTCCAATTTCAGCCTGGCAAGAAGTGTGTTTTCATGCACTGAACACAAGCACTCACAGAAACAGGATAACATAGCGTGTTAATTTTGCAGTAACTTTGCTTTCTTAACATTCTAGAGCAACTGACAGCACTGGAGACTAACGAAAAACACATATCTCTGTCTTGTGCCTCTGGCTGAAACCTCCTTCACCATCAATTAAATGCCAGTCTGATTCCTTTTTCTTTAAATTGACCCATCCTCCATTCATTTAAAATAAGAACTTCCATGCTAGGTAATATTCTCAGCAGCACATGCCTTAGTCTCGACTAACTCTATAGATACCAGCAGATTTACTCCAGTTTTGCAATATGGATCAATTAAAACTCTTTTAAATTGTGTTCACCATCCTGGCTATCATTTCCTCCTTTATGCCACAACTGTAGGTCAGTCAACACTGCTTTCTGGTTCTAATGGGAGTATGGTTATTTTGGAGTGAAAAACATGTTAAACTCAGCAGGCATATTTAGTTCTAACAAAGCTTTTTTATCCATAGATCAGAAACAGTTGAGGAAAAAAGTCACTATCATTATCCCTATTATTGAAGTAGGGAAGCTAATACATGTGGTAGTAAAGTGACTTTCCCAGCATCACAGAGCTGGTACCAAAGCCGACTGAATCTCCTGAGTCACAAGCTTTGATTATTCAGCCTTTTGGCCTCCCTGGGAGGGTTCCCCAGTTTCTCTAGAGGATTCCCCAGACAGAAATAACAGCACTGTACAAATGATCTGCAAACCACTGCACATACAGTCTGACCACATCATGCTTGTGACAAAAGTTCTTGTAATATTTACTAGCTGGGCACAGTGGATGTGGCAGACTTCCAGTCATTTCACAGATATTGCTACTCCTACTGCTTCTGCAAGTAGCTACAAGACATCCACTAGCCCTAAGTAGGTACTCAAAGTTCTCTTTCTCAAGTCAGACAAAATTTCTGAGATGTTAAAAAAAAAAAAAAAAAAAAAGGACAAAATACAGGTATTCTGACATGTGGTAGCCTTAAATTCATGGTATGTGTTTCACTTTAGTTTTACTTCTTCTTCCTTTTGTCGGGAGAGTGTGGCTTTGACCAAACCATGTATTATGCTTCCCAGGTATACTCTCTCTCCAGAAATGTCTGAATTAGAGATCTATAAAGCTGTGTTAAAAAAATATGTACTCTCCTTCATGTCTTCACAATATATATGGTTGAGGGCACCGTGGAAAAATGTAGCTTTCCTGAATAATCAAGTATTAGATGATGGCATATTCAACAAACTCAGACCTAGAAATAATGCAAAATTCTTTCCAAGAGGAGCAAATGCTGGGTCATTGTGTGCTGATACACAGAATTTCTCAGAGCAGGTTTGGATCAGATATGACACAATAAGTGGATTAGAGAACATAGCCAGATCCTACCTTAATTAGTCTGTTGCTATCAGTATTTTATAAACCTTCTATTATTTGGAGGAAGAGAAGAGGTTTCCAGGAGTACCAAAGAGGAAAGATTATCCATATTATTTATGACATTTAGGTTCTTACACCCCTTGAGACGTAAAACAACTCCACCTTTGGGTAAAAGGTTATTTATAAGGGCAGTTTGTTTAAACATATCAATTTTTGAAGGTGTTCAGATGAAGATTTACTGTTGCTTACTTGATGGTGTGAATAATTCATTCTTTTCAAGACAGGCATATACTTATTTCAGAGAGAAAATGCCTCCAAAACCACATTTATTGACTTGGGGACCAGCATTCACCAAGCAACATCAGATATGTAACTCACAGTAGGGAATAAGAGAATAAGAGGAGCTTTAAGGAACATGCTCAAATGGAAAAAAAAAAAAATGTTTTGCCCTTTACTGGTCACAGCAAAACAAATCTTGTTTCTGCAACATAAAAAATCTATTTCATGTTCATTAGTGCCAAAACTCAAAATGACATTCTGGCTGCAGGGGTGAGCAAATGATGTACCAAGAACAACTGGAAATAAACAGCTGCATCCTGCCCTACCTAGTGACTGGAGCTCTCCTGCACAAGGGCTTGTTAAGAGGCCCAGCGGTGTGCCCTGCCCTTGGAGAAGTGTAGCCAACTGGTTTGGGGACACAGCCAGATCCACATAACTGCTTGTGGTGTTTGGCTGCAAGTTCTGAAGGGCTGCACAATGGTCCATTCTTAATCTTGCAAGTGGAGCACTATGTAGCCGTCTTTTGCATCACTCCCTGAGGTACCCGCCTGTGACCGCTCACGCTAGTTAGACATGGCTATAGATGCTGTAAGGTATTCCTTCTACCAGCTTTTCTAAAAACTCCTCAGACTTTGCTGTAGAATGGATTAATCTCTGATTTATAGTGAAAATTAAATGAAAAGAAAGGTTTGTGGACTAAATGAAAGGAAGCAAGGAATTGTGGGGTACCCATGATAGATGATGGCAGACTGCAGATTCATGTTTCACTGAAGTCAAAGGATCCAGAAAATACATTCCTTAAGAAAGCAGAGAAACTCTCCTCTCATGTAAAAGGCACCCCATCAGTAATAACAAGCACTTTAGGTTCACATTCATATTATCAGGGCAAGATAAGATGTTAGACACCAGGGATCTATTTTCCCCTGTGCCAGAGTCCTGTTCACTCTGCAGAGCTGGGGCTAGCACTTGGTGTGCACATTCACATGCAGCAGCAAGGACACCAAAGAACTTCTGACTTTTTTTCAGTGCCACCTTTTGCCATCCAGAATGTAGAACATTCTCTAACAATACAATATTTATATTAAAACTGGATGTAGATGTTTGTTTCTTACATTTTGGAGAAAATAGGGAAGGTGGGAAATTCTCAGATGTAAATATCCAACTGGTGCCCTCAGCCTCATGTTCATGTCTTCTCTCTTTTCTCTTCCCAAACACAAACTAATTGGAAACCCTCCCATCAGCAGCAAGTTCATGGCAAGAGACAAAAACTGAATTTCTCTAAAGCAAAGCAAACTTTCAGCTTGCAAATTCAGTTACCATTCTTCAGTGAAAGAGCCAGAAGGATCAGCAATGCCAATAAATTGTAACAGACAAGCCATAAAAGTCCTTTATGCATTTAACAGCCAATACACTGCACATATTAAAAGTAGGTGATTTTATCGGTACTAAATCCAAGCATCAAAGTATAAACTTAATATTAACTATAACAAATGAAGGTGTTTCTGTGGAGGCAGTCAGGACATCACAATGACTATTCAATCATTACTGAAGAGTAGCCAGATAAAGAGTAATATTTTTCAGTCGCACATTAAGTAACTGAACGCCTCCAAAAGTGTTGTAATAGACTTTGTACCTGTAGCATGACTGTAACTCAGGAGAGAAGTGGAGAAACTCCAGTCCTGTAAACTTTTTAAGCATTAGAATTGTCCCAAATGTTTTTATGGCAATATTCATACAAGTAATATTATAGAATATTAATATTTGTAAGGTAAAGCATAAAAGCATTTCTGCTCTGGCAACAGTTAACTAGTTTGAAATGGGATGACTGTATGAAGTCAACCAGAAAAAGTATTTATACACAATACTTAAGAATCTTGACACTTAAGAATAACAAAACCAAGTACTTTGATTGTCAGGGCCAAAGATAGGCCCTCCCCAGACTCAGAAACACAAAGCCAAAATACTCTTTTTAGTCAGGATTACAGGAGCATTGAAAAGAATTAAATCTTTTTTAAAAGGATACAAAATATTTTTGATGTAACTGAAATTTAAAGCATTTATTAATAAACAGTAATAATAAATACACTCGCTTACCTCAGTCCAAACCACCTATCTTCACTTGCTGGCCATTTCTTTTGAACTAAAGAATCCATCTTCCTCTAAGAATACATCTTCAGTCATGTTTACACCTTCACTCCCATTATATTTTTATTAGTCATTTTTATTTCAGTATCTCTGTGAACAAACCAAGAACAGAGACTCATTGTAGTGCATACTGCACAGACATAGGCCAACATAAAGGACTGCCCTTATGAGCTTGTGTACAAAATAAGAAATGAGCCATGCATGTCAATTGCACAAATGCCTTTATGCACCAATATAGAGACAATCATAAGAGGGACCTATTTTACAAAGCTATCAGGAGGGAACATGCCAAGTTAATATCTCAGAACATATGTGAGCTGATGTGGTTTCAAAATAGCTGTAATAGTTTCCATTGTATTTGTCAAAAAATGTTCTTATGATTGTACCTAGGGCTTGAATACAAATAAGTGGATCAGCTTTCACACACTGCCAGATAACTGCAAGATCAGTTCAGCTCTTACCCTAAAAGCAGCAAAGGCTGTTCCAATATCAATAATATTTTCATGTTTTAATAATCATTACATTTGTTCATACATGCTTTGATTTTACCTTTCATGAATCTGGTACAATAAGCTCTACATTTATAAGAAAATGAATAGCCAAGGGAAAAGGTTATTTCCTTTGGCTCAGGCCTCACTCTTGCTGGGCTGGGCAGTACTATTCTTGACCCAGTTTTATAGGTTTCACAGTTGGCTGACCCATTCATTGTCAACCGATACGGATGTTAGACTGAAATTGTCCTAGCAACCAAGAAAGCACACAAAGATCTAAAGGAACTCCAGCATTTAAACATTTAGTTTGAGATCTCCCATTCAGTGTGAGTTAAGCAAGTGCAGCTGAGAACATTAGCTAGCATGGAGTAGGTAACAAGCTGCTTTGTAAAAAGGCCACTAGCTCAGCCGGCTAAAGCAGGGTTCACAGCATGTTGTAAATGATTGCCGAATTAATAAGCAGTCTAAAGAGCATATGTCCAATCCAGAGATCGTGTATTTTCTCCTCAAAACTGAAGGAAACATAACAGATGGGGCTATCTTGAAGTATGTGCACGTGGAGACAAGGGTCCTCTCCTTCCAGCAGCAAATGACAGGGTTTGTGCAGATTCAGAAAGGTTGACAGTGTCCAAGGACAGCCATGGTAACCTTGATGCCTCCTAAGAATCCACATTTTCAATGTGCTGTTAATTACTTGTCCTTCCCCTCTTTGTGTTTTAACTTGAAGTAACAAGAGGAGCCAATGATGTCACACTTCATTAAGTGCACCAAGTCCAGGTTCAAGGGGAAGCACTGCTGTAAATCATTTTAGCTTTAAAAGGAAACATGTAATAATGGGGTAAGTAAAGTTCAGCAATAGAGTATAATGTCCACTCCCATCCCCCCAAAATGGCTTGGAATTACCATGTTAGTTTTAACCTGAAAATCAGGGTAACAGTAAGAAAATGGAAACTTCAATTTGTTTAAAGATGTTTGCCAAGTAGAAAAATATTCAGAAAAAGAGACTGAAGGAATAATATCTTGCACTAGGAAAACAGCCTTTACTTTATTACTATGTCAACAGTTTATAGGTGTTACTCTTGTAACTCTTTTAACAAGCTTCTTAATCATATTGTACTACCTGAGCTACTTTTATTAGTCAGCTTTTATTCATTCTTTAATTGATTAAATGCCTTTTTTTGTCCTTTTTCCTTTTTTACGTGGCCTGGAATATCATCTTGCTCTTCCATCAAAGCTGTTTAGATGGGAGCATTAGGTCAATTTGCAGTTTGTCTATTTTTCAGCAATCTGTTTGGCATTCTACGGACAAATTACAGTTTTCCCATAACTAAGGTACGTGTGGCACTATATAGAGATTGGTACTCTTGTAGATTTGGAGGAAACCTCACATGTAAAAATCCTCATAAAATGGACTTTTACTGAAAAGTTGTACTTACCTTTACCGAGGTATTCCTGCTATTCCCTATATTTAGAATGAGAAATTCCAAACCTGTCATAGGAAGTTTAACTACAACAGGCCCTAAAGAGTCAGATTTTAAGTGGCATTCACAGTGGCGCTCACTGTTTCTTTTTGCAGTCTCTCTGTGCACTCTGTAAGACCAGCTAATTTCTTTCTTTGTCTTACAAGATCGCCCACCAGCATCAGACACCAGTCAAGGTGCTACCGCGTCATATGTTGCTCCAACAGAGAGCAAATAGATGGTTCCTATCCCCACTCTTACTATGGAATCAGAATAATACAGATTAGTACAAAGCAGTCTCTGATGTATATAGGTCATCTCTCCACTGATACCAATGAGATTATGAACTTAAATCCATAACAAGAAAATTCTGCTTTCATATAGAGCTTCTGAGTCAGAAATTGCCATGAAACCAACAGTTTCCAGTAAACACTTTTCATTTGGTGCCTGATAAATTGGATCCATTCACTCCACATCTGTTGAGCCAAATGGTCTGCAAAGGATATAATTTTTTACCTGAGGGGATCATTTGTTTATTGGCAATAGTGTGCTTGGCTAGTACACAATATATGAAAATAAATATTTTCTTTATATTGAGAAGACTGGAATCAAAACAGACAAATCTAGAAAGATAGTATCCATTGGGAAGCCCCGAGATTATTTGTTTAAATTGTTTCATTCTTGCAGAAACCGAAGTTACATTTCATCGTGGATGATGGATACTACACTGTAACAGATGATACAATTTTAGCTGAATGTACTATAAACTCTGAATGTGGTAGAGAATCATTTTATTCCCTAACTTGAAATCCTGTTCTGACAATATTTAAACTATGTTTACATTTAAATAGTTTTCTAGATTATAAAGCTTTGCATAGTGCACTTGAGATTAATCACATTCTGGTACTCCAAACAATTGTTTAAGTAGACACCTACTCTTTAAGTCCCTGCATGGTGACATATTTTAAAGCATGCATTCTGCCATCCTATGTTGCTAATATGTCTACTTTTATTAAGGACCTTAGAAGAACTATAAAATGAATGTTTACATAATATTTTTCTCAAATAAAGCTGGAGTTTTGTTAGATTTCCTCTGGCAGTACGGACAGCTGCCTCAGACTTTTCACGATTCTGGAGCAAGAGATTTTTCTTAAGTATTAAAGAGTTCAGGAGGGAATTGAGATTTCCTATGGAACATTTTAAAATAAGCATTCATAAAACAATGTTAAAGAAAGAAAAGTGGGAAAATCTATATTCTTTAATGTCTTCAACATTCACCATAGTTTGTCATCAACTGACTACTCCTCCTAACTGATCAACTTTATTTAATAATTTGGTGAAGTCATTCAAAATAGAATTAGAAGATACTGACCCAAGCTAAGATTACAAATATTGCAATAACTTCTTAGTTAAAACTTTTGAAATGTCATCTCAGGATACAAACACAACTCCTGATACAAATAAAGGAGTAAATACTATTTATAATGCCACAATTCTTAGTTTTGTAGACTTGTCTTGAGGTGTCATCTGAGAAGCAGACAATTGTGTTTTGTGGCCAAGTCCAGGTCTTAAATTTCCTCTAGCAAATACAAAAGGACAGCATGCCAAAGACTGCAGCAAGGTAGGATGAGTTCAGAAACAAGCACGGAAGACAAGCAGCATATATGTAGGGGATACTTATTTTTCCCTTTATTTCATAGAATCACAGAA
>VYXH01006711.1:178030-208325 GCA_013397275.1 Burhinus bistriatus | reverse complement strand
CAGGGTCTGGGATTCATGAGGGACAGCTTTAGCAGTGAAGACCGAAGAAAAGAAGGCATTCAGTAACTCCACCCATCTCATTCATCATTGGGCCTACATTTTCCCTAGTCTTCCTTTTTCTGTTTATATACTGAAAGAACCTCTTCTTTTTATCTTTAACTGCAGTGGCCAAGCTGAGTTCTGCTTGGGCTTTGGCCCTTCTAATTTTCCCCCTGCATAGCTTCACTACATCTTGGTATTCCTCATAAATTGCCAACCCCCTTTTCCACAGAATGTAAACTTTCCTTTTGTTCCTGAGGTCCAGCCAAAACTCTCTATTTAGCCAGGCTGGTCTTCTTCCCTGTCAGCTTGTTTTTCAGGACATGGGGATGGCCTTCTCCTGTGCTTTTAAGAGTTCCTGCTTAAAGTATGACCAGCCTTTCTGGGCACCTTTGCCCTTCAGGACTGTCTCCCAAGGGACACTCTCAACCATGCTCCTAAACAGGCTAAAATCTGCCCTTTGGAATTCCAAGGTGACAGTTCTGCCATTACAATAAAACTCTTCAATCTGACAAGTAAAATTAAAAGTTTCTATGAAATTTTAAAAATATTCAACTCAAATTAACCAGTACAGGAATGAATATATATTCTTTTCACTATATGCTATTTCTTTATTTATTTCTTTATTTATTTTTACTTTTTGGCTTTGAAATTCTTCTTCTGAAATTACTTATCAGAGCTTGGTTAACATATAGGGAAATCATTAGTCCCACAACTAAACCAAAAAGAAAAAAGAAAAACTCCATCTTAATTTTCTTTCAAAATAATGGTCACAATTTGTGTGTCTCATCTGACTAAAAGTAGATGTCCTTCAGGGTTGTAGATGTCCTGGTACGCATCAGAGTTGTAACAACTGCTTCTTCCCCACATTCACATACACACACACTCACACAAAAAATCTGTAGTCAGAAGGCATCTGCAGTTAGACATCGAGATTCAGAAAACATCAACATCTGCAATTCAGCCTTCTCACATATATTACAATTAGCATCCCACTTCTAGATGTATTCATGGCACATACATAATACATAATGCTCTCAGTGGTTACAAACTCATTACTTCAGTTTTGCCTGGACTGTGCGTGCCAATCAAGAATGTCCAAAATAAATCCTTTGGGGAAACACCCAGGTTCTGTTGTTACTCAGTCTGCATGCCTATCCTGATATCTGTATTACAGCGATATCTTAACGATCTTAACAAACAGAACATGGGGTTTGAGGGAAGTGGAGATGACTGACACAGAAGAAACACAGACTAGATGAAGATGGCTTACAGATAATGGCAGGCTTTAATGGAAATCCAGGGTTGGGTCTAGCAACATGTGGCTAATGTGATTAGTTAGACAGGAAGTTGTGTGGGGATCTATGGTCAGACAGGGCAAAGTTTGGACAAGGAAAGTAGGAAGTGCTGCTTATGAACAAGGGAGAGACAAGTTACAGTTCAGAGAGGTTAGAAAAGTGGTGATCTAAGTATATCAGGATGTTCATCACCATGGTTGGTGGTGGTTGTGTTGGAGCATTGTTGCTTTCAAGACATCCTGGCATCCTCAGACTCCAGCAGAACTCATGAGTTTCAAGAGCAGTGTTGAAGTCAAGAAATACTTCCATAAGTGAAAGCCTCCCAGCGTATTACCACCTCCCTTCTAAGCTTGAATTAGCACTACCATAATAATTCTAGCTCCCTCCAGCAAGGCTGCATTGCTGGGTCACTGAGCAACCTCCCAGAGTTCTGGGGAAGAGCTTCACTTAGAGTATATACACAGCAGTCCACCTGCTCCATGGGTCTAACATTCCAGAACTAGACTGTGTGTTCCTTCTTCTTTGGAGTTATTTCCCTACTCTTCTCCACTTTTTTGGGAGAAGAGTAATAACATCTGCATCAACATTTACAAGGTCTAGTACTACATCTCCTGTGTCATGCATAATAGTCTTGGAAATCATAGGGAGACATTCTCCAAGAAGACATCCATCCTGATCTTGGCTACAGCAAGCAGAAACATCAAGTATAACATCTTTCTTTTTTCTTTCCCTTTCCTCTTTCCTTTTCTTTACAGTCAAAATCATCCCATCCCGTTCTGGCTTCTTGCTCCTTTCAAAAACCCTCACACTTAGTGAAAGCAGCTGCTCTGCATAATTATATACAAGTGTACACCCTGTGACACCCTTGACACTCACCTCAACATATGGAGATACTGCCTGCACTGATGTAAAGGTAATCTTCAGCAAGTCTTGAAGCAAGTCTATGCCACCTTTGGGACATACTTTGTGGCGTAAAACTTTGAATTCATGGGCAACCTGGGTTGCCTCAGGATCTAAAGGAGGAAAAGGAGTGGCATTTCTACTGATGTTACAAAGATTCAGAGAGAAGGAGGTCCTGCAGGATTAGGAGGCTTATGATTCGCTAAAATGTGTCACTCACCCTGGATATCTTAGATTTTGCCGTAGAGCAAAGACAGGTAGGAACAATGAGAGATTACACAAGAACATTGACATCCATTTCTTGCAGCCAGAAGGCTGAAATGCTACTAGAATAGAACTGGGAACAAGCAGGCAGATCATACCAAAAGAAAAATGAGCTTATTTCACACACCAGCAGAAATTAAAGATGGTAAAGAAATACATTTCACATCTGAGGAGGTCTCTCAAATAAAGCTTTTACTGTTTGATGGTTTGGTTTTTTTTTATCCTCCAGTGGCAGTACATACACTCCTTATGGAAGTAGAGTACTCTGGCTTGAAGAAGACATATCAGTCTGCTTATGCTCATCCTAGCTTTTTGATAGTGATTATAGGGCTCTCCCAGAATATTTAAAGGGGTCACTTCACCCCAGTAGCAGTGGAGATGCTAAGAGGTCCCTCAGTAGTGGGAGGGTAGAGCTGTGTTAATGCTCAAGGATGGGATAGAAGACATCAGGGCAGGTCCTCCCATATGTGACACACTACCACCTGCACTACAGCCCTCTGCAGAAGGAGCTCATGTAACAAATAGCCTACGGTAGGCTTACCATTTGGGGACTAAGATAACATAACAATTCTAGGTAATGCTAAAAAAAGTTGTAGGTAGTTCTTGCCTCCCATATTACCTATGTTGGTTCCTAGACAGGTCTAAAAAGCAAGCTGAAGACACTCTTACTCAGTTCATAGTCTGCAGACTGATCCTCAGAATGTCTATTGGCTGGAAGGCAAAAGTTGTGATTTAGCTCTTACGATTCTTCACTTTTTTAGGAAGAGATGAAGATGTCCCCATTCACTTGCAATTCAGGCTCAAGTGGTCTGTTTTGAGAATAAGAATCTTCCTAATTTTAGCCAGTGAACTTATTGATGAAGCCAGCATTTGCCTAAGTCCACAAGCAGCTTGTTGGATAGAGATGTGTGAGGAAGTTATGATTATGTGCAGAGTGTACTCTGTAAGCACTAAAAAACCATTAAAAATGATGGAGGTCAACCATTAATTTTAATGTCAATGGGAAGAGGTAGAGCTGATGTACAGTTGGGTGCTGTGTGGTAGATCTGCAACTACATGCTATAATTTAGGCAGTCTGAATCTTTCTATGTTAAGATCATTGTTCCCCTTTACTCCTATATGTAAAGCAAGTGTCGGCTACACAGTAGGATTACCTGGGGGCATATGAGTTTAAGGATTTTATGATGTCTCTGATTGTCATATCCTTTCATCCTTATTTGGTGTAATGACCGCTGATATGAAAACTGCTGCTTGAGCTAATCCGTCTCCCACTGAAATCAAAAGGTGTTTTTAATACAGGGACCTTTGCAGAATAAAGACACCTTCAAGAAATAAAAAGCGCTTTCACAAAATTTTACAAATTCCTCTCTAGACAGAACTGCCAACTATTTACTTTTGGCAAAATACCAGATCCATAACCTCAGGATCAAATCAGCTGCCACTTATCACACAAAAAAAAGAGGTGGCAAATGCAAGAGAAGGGCAATGAATTCAGAATAGTTCCTGTGTGTCCATGGCCTATTGTCATGTTTATTGTAGCATAATCACAATACCGTAAACATTCAAAATACAAAAAACACTGTCACAAATGGCAGCTTTAGGTATTCAATGGATTCAGCAGTAACCAGTCCATAGTGAAGCCAGACAGACTGTTGGAAACTAGTCAGGAAATAATATTTTGGTAGCTGCTTATAATGAAAAATGCAATTGCATTCTCTTTTCTGTTTGTTTTTATTTTTTAATGCTTCTTTTTGTTGGCAGTTGGTTGATTTATCGGTTCAAATACCCAAAAGCATCAATGGATGTTAAACGGAATTTCTATAATTTTGGAAATGTACAGACTGAGACCTCATTAAATCAGTAGTATCCCTTTTGAAATCTTCCATGTTTACTCCCAATGCTAATGTAGCTGAATTAGTAATTATGCAATTGTTCAGGACTAAAGAATTACAGAGTCTGTGACTGCAAGCTTATTATAAATAGTAATCATGCATTTGATATTCTAAAAATGCAGAGAAACTCAATTTCTTTGTACTTCCCATACAAGAACCATATATTAACTGAATGCATATTTGTGCAGGATTATTGCTTGTAAATTTATTGAGTTTAGCCTTTAGCATGGTAATTGAACCATATATAGTAGGGCATCCAAAGAAAATGCAATATTAGCAATATACTACCCTGCAGCTACATGTTTTATAAAGAAAAAAAACACATTTAAAAATTTTGAATGTATCTTTCCCTCATCCTTCTGCAAAGTTTGTTTGCCTGTTTGCTTTTCTTTTTTTTCTTCTGTTTAACCAGAGAGTGCATGTATTAGCTTCAATCTCTCTTTCACTGTTGTTCTGCTTATAGGTTTTCAGGTTTTCGATATTAGTGATGGGTAATTTGACATGGTAAAGTATCCAGAGACAGCTGTCAGCTGCAAAGTTTGGAATAGGTTTTGCACTTTGTTTCTCTATAAAGCAGAGAGCTAGTGTGTCTAAACTTGGGAATAAAAGGTTTCTTTCTGGAGATCTTCAAACATAGCTGTTTACATGTTAGTGAACTTGAGTTTATTTTAAAAGGTTGTTCCACTATGCACCTGAAACTAATAAGAGGTTTCTTTCCAGAGATCTTCAAACATAGCTGTTTACAATTTAGAGAACTTGGGGCTATTTTAAAAAGTTGCTCCACCATGCACCTAAAAGTAAGGAGACAGAGGCCTACCTAAAATTGTATTCTCCCCAAATCCATACATCCAGAGGCTCCTCACGTCTCAAATAATTTTCAGGATGAGGTTTAGACCCATCGTGAGGCATAACTGTTCACAATTTCATTCGGTGTTGTTCCTAAAGAAGGAAACAAACAGTGTGTTGCTGAATCAGTCAGCATCAGTAAGTAGGTAGTTCTTGCTGAATTAATAGACCATTGTAAATTTTGCTTTCATAACACAGTATAGGTTTTTTGTGTGAATAAAACAATTGTCTTTATGCGGCTGCTTCCTTTTCTCTTTCGTTTTTCTCTTGGGGGCTTAACACCACATGGTGGACAGTAATTATGCATGATCTTTATCAATAATGTAGAAGCAGCTTCCTATTGAAGATAGCTTAAGTGTCCTAGGAGTACAAGATCATGCAGTAAAAGCACAGGCCTACGCCATTCCCTGTGGTAAATAATACTCCAAAAAAAATTCTAAGAAAATAAAACAAAATCAAAAGTACAAACGCTGTAAACAGAACTCAAACTTTCTCTTCCCAAAAGAAAGCAAACTGTAAACTTGCATTATAAAAATTATGACGTAATATATATAAACCCGAAGAATACTCTCTTTAAAGAATCTCCTTACTCAGTACTAAGGATATAGTGTTTATTACATAGTGATTAAATAGTGACTTGCAATAGAATTTCTATTAATGTGATATTGGATTTTTGGTTTTATGTGACTGAAGTTCTTTAATCTCACAATGAATTAATTTAAATATCAGATGAAAACACTAACATATTCACAATCTAGAGCTTTCTGCAGAATGTTGCACGTGAAAAGAAATCCACCGATCACTTTACAGCATTAAACCTGTACCTTTATCCGCTGTGTCCTTTTGCAGGGGGTGAAGGGTAGAAGTGTCTGAATTGTTTATCAGGAGTATAAACCTTTGTGTACTGTCTTTTTTTTTCTCTCTTTGCAAGTTGGTAACAGATAATTTCTTACTCATTTGGGCCTATGGATTATTTGCAAGCTATCTGTAGCTAATGATTTTATAAGCATTTGATATTAAAAATTCACTAGTCAGACTCAGTCTCAGTTACTGAAATCAAGTGGTATTGCTTCTGGTCTCTATATACATGTGGCAGGCAGAAGAACAATGTCTCAAAAAAAATTAGCATTTCTTAGAAGGAATGTGAATACTAAATGGAAGAAATCCAGCAGAAAAATGGTACAGCCTTGCCATAATTTTGCATACCCCTTCTGCACAAGAAAATAGTGTTAAAAGTGCTGTTTGTGCACAAACCTATACAGATAGGAGGGTCATTTTTTAGAGTGTTACAGAGATATGAAGACTTAGAACACATTTTTAAGGACCTTCATAATAATTTTCTTCATCAAATTCAAGCTTACTCTTTTCATTGCTGCCATAGTTTACTTCTTCTCTAACACATGCAGCCTTCTGCTGTCTCATCCCTTTCCTGTCTTTCTGCTACAGTCTCTCTCCTGTTCTCCATTGTGAAAGCAATGAGGTCAACAGCCTTCTTTTCTATTAGCACCCATGTAACAAGATGTCAAAAATGTCTGCATAGCTGCACAGATCCCACTTTCAATTCCTTACATGAAAAGAAACAGAAAAAAATACCTCTCTATACTCCAGGAAGGAGGTGGTACAGGTAAATATAACACAGCAACAGATTCAGCTTAATTTTGAAATCTTTGAGGAGTACAGGTGGATTCTCAAGCGAAGAGAGAAAAAGCAAATTGTAGGAGGGAGCTTTAGGAAATGGGTGGTGGAAATAGTGGCCAAGGAACTTAAAAGAACTGTACAATTTGGGTAGGCAGTAGGAACCCTCAACTGTCTCAAGTTCAGTCTACCTTTTTATGGCACTGCAGGCACTGCACTCCAGAAAACATCCAAGGCAATAATGGGGAAGGGAAGGGAAGGAAGGGAAGGGAAGGGAAGAATCTTCCNTGTGCCGTGGGAAGGCATTGAGGTAGAAACTGGTAGGGGAGGCTTATGAAATGAGAAAAGGGAAGGGAAGGGAAGGGAAGGGAAGGGAAGGGAAGGGAAGGGAAGAATCTTCCTATGGAATATTGCAGTGAGTGAAAAGAAAGCAGAAGGTGAGTTTCCTTTGAACAAATATACATTTAATTACTGGTGAAATGCTTGTTTTTTGAACTAAAATTCCCATTGATTTTGATACAACTAATGGTTACCAAAACCGGTTCCCAGTTTTATCAACAACGAATGTTTGAGCTCCTCAAAGGGGCACACAGTCTAGTTGATTGTCTCTACAAAGCAAAGATGGAAGCTGTGAAATATGGAAAAAAACACTCTGTAGTGTGCAAGATTTCTGACTTCTCTTCTGTTACATCAGCTGTTCTAAATATTACCCTCTGAGTGTAGAGTCTCTCCCTCTCAAATCTGAGGCTTAATATATACCTAAGAAATGAAGAATGTAGGTTCGCTTATGATAGCTACATTAAGCAAACCCTAAGTACTGTATTATGCATTTATTTTATGGCTGATTTAATGCACAGATCTCATACTAATTTCACTTGTGAATAAAGGCAAAAAAACATTTAAAAGCCATTGAGGCATTCAGAGTTACACAAAGAAATGTTATCTCAGCTTTCCTTTAAATTTGGACCATGTACAAGGAGATAAGAAACACATAAAAAGACACATTCTTAAAACTCAGATCACTAATAAATTTTGTTATAGGTATATATTTAGACAAGAAAAGAAACAGTTATAATTCCCGTACAGTACTTACCCATTTTAACATTATCACATGGTTGTACAAACAGGATTATAACAAGCAAAAGAAAGCACTTTATTTAATGAATAAATAATCAAAAGCATTGGTGAGGGTAGTCTTAAGAATATGCTGCTTCATACAGTTTAAAATACATCAAACAACAAAATCCATAGTCCCAAAATTCCATTAAATAATACTGAGTAATTATGTGATTGATAATATTTAAGTATATATATATAATCTATATATATATATGTGTATATAATCATATCATTATGAGTAATTAAGATATCTATTTACATGCCATGCAATATTAGAATGTGTTGCAATACCTAGGCACAACAGGTGGATTTAAGAATGACTGTGGTAAAAAAAGATAAAAACAAACTTATTTTTGAAAATGAGGGACATTACTTTCTTTAAGTTCGTTCTTTTCATAATATACAGTGAGAATTAGAGATCCTTTCTGGTAGTTAAAGACATACTTTTTCTATTGTACAATTAGGTAGCAGTAAAAACTTAAAGCTGTAGTTAGAGTCATGAGATGCTGCAGTTAGAGAAAGCATTCTAGCTTCAAGACTTAACATATGACATGCACGTCTGATATTCTTCTCATTGTGGACTCAGTCTGGTGAAATGCTGAGCTTCTCCTACAAGAGGATGCTTACTGCTGCATTTTAAAGAAATTAAGAGCACTCAGTGTCTCAAAGAGCTGCACAGTATTTGGCAGGATGAGGACACATATAAGCACATAAGTTCTATTAGTGTCCAGTGAAGTGATGTGTCTATATAAGTTAAAAAGACAAAAAAAACCAAAACAAAATAAAATACTTCTAATTCTGCATTTATTAACATTATTTCCAGTTTATGAATAAACTACATGGTATTTTAGAACTCCGGAAATTACAAATTTGCTTCTACAATATTTGCTAGTCTGCTGCATACTAAAGGAGTTGCTATTCCTGTTACTAATTATGGGACAGGTCCTGATATTTTGCTTCATAAGTGGTTCAAAAAAGCCTGAAGGATCAGAATCTAGCCCTCTACGTTATGATCTTCCTATGCTCAACTGGTTGAAAACAAAGTATAAAATGGCTTCTCACAAGAAAAGCAGTTTATAATACAAGCAGCTGTGTTATATAAGGTATTATATTTCAGAGGAGCCAAAGCAGAAAAAATCAATCCACTCAAATAATGTGTGAAAAAGGTTATCTTATAATTTTACAAGAAAGCATCCACCAATGTGATTTTTTTTTTTTTTGAACAAGTGGAAAAGTCAAAGGTGGTTTTCAATTATGGGGTAATTACATTTGATGAATGCGTACACTAAGGTGACCAGCAGTGAAAGTTAATAAAACTAATATTAATTGAGTTAGAGCTTAACTGTCCATGATATATTGAGTTGATTCACACCTCTGGGGTGATTGTGTCATGTTTTCTGTACACTAAAATGCCTTGCTCTGCTCTAGAATTGGTTTCCATTTTGAAGTTTTTCATCACAGCAGCAAGGACTACAAGCATATAAATTAAATAAAGTTGAGACACAGTTCTGCTGAAGGAGTGTATTGAACAGGAAAGAATTGAGCATTCAGAGACAATGCCATGAATACTCAGATGCTTTCGTTGTCTGAATTGGCACATGTGAGCACATGTGCTGTAGAGAACTCTCACTGCTTATTTTATGTCATGGCAAGGATACACACCGTAAGAATGTTTCATCAGCTTAATCGGGTAAATATTTTGTGGCCATAAGGAAATCAGTCATCACAGACTACTTGTCTGTCTGAACTGGATATGACACCACTGCTGTGCTCTCATGCCAGTAGGAATACTTTTGTAACCTATCTTGAGGTGTCAGATACTACTGCCTAAGACTATTAGACCCTACCCCTATGCCTTTTGTCATGTCATGAGTCCCATGGATACCATGACATCACTTATTGCCCTATCCCATGATTCTCAGTATGTCCTTCTCTTTTGTTAAAGTTGTTCAAAATGTCCCAAGATTTAACTTCTGATTCGTGTTGTGATCCTCTTTTCCGTATTTCTTTGTTTTCTCATGTCAGCTATGTCAGTCTTTATCTCTCCTGTTCTTTCCTCTCACACAGATACGCATTTCCTGCTTTTATGCCATCTATGTATCCAGAGCTTCCTGAGTTTCTCCATTAGAGTTTGGTCTACTCCATGCTGAAGTCTGTAAAATTCTTTCTGATCATGATTCCTATTAATAAATTGCTAGAAAGTAATAATCACATTAAGCAAGTAATGTGGATATAATTTTCTTCATACCTATTTGTTAAAATTGATGTATATTTCTGCAACCTCCTTAATTCTGCTCCATGTATTTCTTTGTCTACTTTCAGACAGTTCCTTGAGAAAGAGGTCCTGACTGCTCTATCTTTAGTAAGAGTTGGTACAGCATAGGATTAGGTAGGACTAAGTAACTATATCTATGCATGTTTTCCACTTTCTGTTTGGCCAAAGGGCTTTGGTCAGTGACAATAAAAATAAAGGACTACTGAAGAAACCTTTGGTTTACCTTTTTAGTAGTCCTTCAAATGCGTGAATTAAGAAATAATTAAATAAAGGTTACCCAGTCTTCCCAGCTGAAGGAAAAATTCAAGAACTGGCATCAGAGAGGCATTCATATCATGTCAAGTTACCAATAATTTCTAATAATGTTTAACCTCAAAGCCAGTAAGCTTGAACAGTCACCAATAATCAGCTGTCTTCTCATTCTGTGCAGTGGGACTTTTAATTTTTTTTTTTTAAAGCTCCTCATCTGACATATCACTGAATTCCATTCAGGATTTAATTTTTTTTTATTTTTTTTTCTTAATTTGTGAGTTTTAGGCAGCAGTACTAGTCTTACTGATTGAGCAAACCAAACAGTTGTGAATGAATGGGCACTTACTGAATAAGTGTTTAGGGCCAAATCCAGGTTCTGTGGAAACCTCTGGAAAACATTACTTTGTCTTAAATGGGATTAAGATACAGTTCTCAATGCTGCAGATATTTCTTTCCTTCCTTCTCTCTCTCTCTCTTCTTTCTATCTTTCCTGCCCTTTTCTTTTAATGATTATTTCAAAGTTGGGTAAGCCTTAAAAAAATAAAATTACACAAAATAAAATTTGAGAAAATGAGATGAGCATATTTTTACCTGCCAGAAATTTAAATCACACTTTTTTGTGCTCCTCCTACACAGATTGATGGCAGCACACAGTATTCAAAGTTGTAGTTCTCTTTCTGTAGCAATAATCACATCGTTTATTTTCTGTCCTTCATAGAATTTTTTTCAAATATATTCTGTTTTAAAAGGCACTTATAATTTAAAATAGTCGGTGCTATTTGGGTTTTCAAATACTTAGTGTATTTCTAGATTTAATATAGAACTCAGGGCACCACTGCTTTAAACCTCAGCATCTTCAAAAATAGGTTAATTTTGTTGATACATCTTTTTCAAGGTTGCTGGGCTTTTTTTTTTTCCTTTTTTATCTTTTTTTTTTTTACTGTGCTGCAACAAAAGTGGTTATATAACCACACAAATTTTTGTCGTAAGAAGGTATTTACCATATTTTAATATGACTTTATTCTACTCTCAAAAGAAAAGACTGAGGTGTGGTGAGTGCTGACTTGTCTATATGCTACCACTGTACAAAAACTCATGCAAGGATGCTTATTACATGTGCTTAAGTATGCCTAACAAATCTTGGTTAGATTCTGTCACCTTTGAGCTGGGTAAGTAACACTTTACCCAATTCAAATAACTAATTTTGAATAAGTTTCTGCTTTCCATAGGAATGACAGAATATAGCCCTCAGGATTTATTATTTGTTGTATATTCCATTCTCATACATATCTATATGAACCAAATGGACCGTGATATGCTGAGAAAAATAACTGGAAATTCAGAATGAAACAACGAAACAAACCAACCAACAACAACAGAAAGAAAGATAAATTAACAGGAATAAAGTCCCTTAGGCATCTGCCCAAGAACTAACACAACACAATCAGGAATTCAGAACATTTATTGCAAGAGCTGAATAACTAAATAACGTTGAGCTGGCAAAGCAGTAACAAGGATAACTGGTTAGATATTTATTCTGTCAAAGTCATCAAACACCCCTCACAAACTGACATAAGTACTGCAATAAGCAATGCACCCCTAACCCATTTTTATGCCTTTTATATCTGGAGGGGAAAAAAAAAAAAAAAAGTGAACTGCTATATACAAAAAAATAAAGAAGAAAAAGAAAGCTTGTGTTTTTGGTAAGAATAAAATCACCTTCAGATTAGCTAAATTTGTTACTTTAAGACTGATGTTTCACTGTGGCATAAGTAACTTTCGCTTTTTTCTGTAAGGAATTTTTTTTTTTTCTTTTTTTTTCTTTTTTTTTTTGCATGCTATTTATTTGTGTAAATCATCTGTCATGCCTTAACAAAAACCATTTAAAAATGTTTGGATTTGGATTTGCTTTGCGTGCAACTTAGATCTTATTAACATTAGGAGTCACTCTGCTGGTTTGACTGAGGTGACATGATACTGGTACCTGCCAGGCATTGACCAACTATGATAACAAACAGTTAAACAGCAATAATTAGAGATTTAACCCTTTATTTTCCCCAACTAGCCTACCAGGAGAATGCTCTGCTACATCATGAAGGCACAACACATTAAATATTCTGTGGCTATGGTCTAAAAACACTTGTGTTACTACAACATTAACGCAGATGAAGATCAACACAAATGCTGCTGTTCCAGCAATACGAACTGTCTTAGGTATAGACACACACCTGCCCAACTGGAAAAACATGATTATTATATTTTGTTCCTGTAGAATTTCCCCCATACATTCCAGCTGAGATTAATGTCAGCTACCACTCATTAAACAACAGACTGCAGCTAATTTGATCAAGGATTCCGAACGAACAGATTTCCCTTTAACCTACCACTACAAATTTAAATATTCTTCTTTTGTTTTGCAGTTTCCCTATTGTATGAAACATAATGGAAGTTTTTAAAAAAATTCCTAAATTTTTAAGCCCTTACACAACTCCTTTCATTTCTTAATATTAAAAAAAAAAAAAAAAANCAAACCCTTTTATTTTTTAAAATTAAAAAAAAAAAAAAAAAAAAAAAGAAAAAAAAAAAGAAAGAAGAAATTCTACCTGAATGCTGGTATTATTTGCTACTATGTAGAAAGAAAAATTCTTTTTCCTTTCTACAACCAACCTTACTTCCCACCCCATCACTCCTTTTTTCACTTTTAACACAAGTGTTTTGATTTCCCTGGAACATTGTGTGTCAGACAGACTACTAACACAGAAACACCATCACTGAAAATAAAAGCAAAAAAACAGGAAGCAAATGAAGGAAAGTAAAAAGCAACTGTGAAGCACAGAAATATGCTACAGTATCTTTTCAAGTGAATGTTATAAGTACACAAAAATTGTAAGTAATAATTGTTTCTATTTACAAGTATTTGAACACTGATCGACTTATAAGTGTCCACTAACATTGTTAATAGCACAATAGGTTTAATGTTTACAGTTTCAGTTGTTTTGTTTGCAAAATGTGATCTCAAGTACAACGGTCCCAGCACAGATCAATGACAACAAAAGCACAATTTTCTAACTGGTTATGCTTTTCAATCATTGCAATCCACTGAACTTTCTCGCTCTCTCACTCTCCAAATGCATCTTCTGTTGTTCATAGCAGCAGTCCAGGGTCAAAAAACAAACAAACAAAAAAAGGATATTTGCAAACTGGAGAGATCTTTGCAGATTTTAATCATGTCTAGTTAACAAAACTGCACAACTAGTAGAAACACTCTTTCATGTTGCAGGACATCATACCTTCCACGGTGCTAACATAAAGATAGGCATATCTCTGCTAGGTGAAGCATAGTTCTAGAGGTCTACTCAGTACATAAAGCTCTGACACACACACAGTATTAGCGAGTCTAAGTAGGCTAAAGTCATTGGTCCAAAGTAACCATTTCTTATAGCTGGTGCTCCTTTGGACTCTCAACAGCTCCCGAGGCCTGTTTATAAGACTTCAAGTTGGCCAGAGGAATGTCAGTCATGTGGTTGCCAGTGTTGAAATGGCCCTCACTGGAACCATACTGCTTTCGGTCACTGAACTGGTTTCTGTTGCTATCTTCTTTCCAGGTCCTGGTCAACGTGTGTCCATTAACTAGTTTGTCCTTCTTAACCCATTCTTTCTGAGGTGCAAAGGTGGAGAGAGGCGACTTTGGCTGTTGGTATGGGCCCAAGCTGGGAGGCATCCAACAGTTGTCTGAGTGACCCAAAACCAGGCATTCTTGAGTACACATCTCTGTAGCTTCAGCTAATCCTCGTGGCCCAAGAGGCCCATCTGTAGAAGAAAAACGAACAGAAAGAAGAAAGAGGAAGAGAGAAAAAAAAAAGACGTGATATTAGATTGTGATATTTGACATTAAATTTGTACATATACCTGATGAAAAAATTAACGATGACTCTGCAACAAAATATTGTGTTGGTAAATCCCAGATACATTTTCATTCTGTTAGAAAGTAGATGCTTTGTAGGGCATATAATCTCTGTATATGCTACCTATGTAGTTTCCAAAAGTGGAAATACAATTCAATTAGCCCTAAGTTATCAGTTTCAGATCCTACTATGAATAAACTTAACTCCCCTTTCTCAGTCACAGAAAATAGACCTACATAGATGAAAATGTCAGATGAAGTGAACATACCCTTGCAGATTCTGAGTGAGAATTAATACTGTTTGTAAAGTTTACAGTTTGGATGTATTCCCTTCTGTTTTGAACTCATGGCTGCAGAGCCTTGGTGAACTAATAGCCTACTGCAAACTGGGAAACATTTATACTCTCCAAAGATGGGCTTGCCCAAAGGAATGCTCTATATGCAAGATTATTCTAATGTCTACTGTTTTACAAACTTGGGCTGGTGCGTAGTTCTAGACATCTACCCATAAAACTCCTGATGCACACTCCCAACAAATAAGAGAGAAGTTAAACTTTGCTGGATTTAGTATGAAACCATTAAACACTTCAAAACATTGCAACAGGAAAGAGAGTAAAATCTGTAATTCTTCTGACCATTAAACACATCTCAGGTAGCTGCTATGCAACTATAAAAATCAAAAGGTAAATAAAAAAAAGGCGGCTCATGTAAATCTTGTGCTTGATAAAGAACTGTTCTAATAATTCTTTGTAAGTCAAGGATATGAGACCACAGGAGACAGAAATAAAGTCTGCTGAAGTACTATGCATATTAAATATCCATATAATTTTTCACACACTACTGAGGACACAGCTGGCCAGCTGCAGGCATCTTGCAATCAAGCAGGCAGGTCACCCATGTCTTCAGCAGCACTGCATTTCTAAATAGCTGAATTTGCTCATCTGATCAGAATGGATGTATGAGGCAGGGCAAGCCAGGAAAAAGGCAGAGAAAATTGCTTTACGTGTCTTTGTTAGATATTTCTCAATATCTGAGATATGCTTTGTCATGATTCTTTGGTAACTGTATTGTAATTTTGAGCAAGAATTTTGAGATGCCTTTTCTTGACTTCAGAGTAAATCAACTGGCCAGTGCTGTAGACACTGGAAGATTTAAGGAGACATTTTTCCTTGATTAAACAGCCCAGTGACAAGAAGGAAATTATAGATTGATTTTTGAGAAAGAACTTTAGCAGGTAGGCATGAATAGTGAAGTTATGAACCATCTTAAAAAGCAGTACTAATCAGAAGAAAAACGTCAGTTGTGTACCAGCAAAAAAGTGTATCTTTATAATAATATAATTGAGACTCAAAATTGTAAGTGAGGACACTCTAACAAATATTTCTGTGTTATGATGCCAAAGAATATTTCATTTTCTTGTATTCCATGCATATACAATAAATTTTCCTTTTTCTGAATACTGAAATTATCCCAATAAATTGTATGGAAATTGCTATTCTTTCCCAGTTTTGGGGTTTTGTTTGTTTGTTTGTTATTTTTTTAACTGACGTATAACAACTTATGGTAGTAAATTCCACAGATTAGCAACCCACTGCTTTTACACACACATATAGAAAATGAAATCATGTCTATTTCTACATGTTAAAATGTAATTAGTTAATCATCTTATATCTGAGTAGTTCCTCTTTTTGAATATCTGTACAACATAGAGTCCGCTGTTGATGTAACAATACAATAAACCATAATAAAAGTTGCTTCTGTATTCCCCATATAAGAAAGTGTCCTGTTGCTGACAACTAGAACATGGAAAATGTATAGGAACAATGCTACTTTCCATTCAGGTCAATATAAGATGAAATAAGCAGAACAATTAGGAAAAAAGAAAAAGCAACTGTAAAGTAGGAGCTTAGCAGAGATTTCAATGAGAACCAAGAACCTTGATTCTAAAATGAGAAAGGTGATAATTCCCTGAAAGAGAAAGGTTCTTTTTTCCATAAAGCTCTTCCTTGAATTCTCTAGTATGAAGTTATAATCAAACTGAGGCAGGTACTTAGTACAAAAAAAAAAGCAATGATAAGTAAAGCAAGTACTCACAGTATATTGTTAGCATTTCCAAAGGTTAATCTATAGGTTAAGAGCTGATTTTTTTTTTTTTTCCTCTGACAACAGAAATTTAATTTTAATTAGCTTTTTCCCATTTTCAGAGGAAGAAAGTGAGAAGTGGCAGAACTATTTTCAACCTGCCTATTCTCACAGTACAATACTAACTTGCTGACAAAGTAGGGAAGGCTTGGCAGGGATTAAAACTTTCAAAACACAAAGAAAACCCTTCACCACAGAATGACACATTTCAAGAAATACAGTACATGCACTCTGTGCTTCCAATCTACAGTGGAACACAAGGTTAACAGGAGAGGCTTCAGTACTATAGTTCTGAAGAGGGTAAGTTACTTTTCCTGTTTACTTAAATAAATTTCAAGAGATGAGACATTTATTTCCCTTTAAAATTTAAATGAGTAATAAACTATGTTTACTTAGAACTAAATATACATGTGGCCCTATAAACTACTTGTCAAACTCTTTAGAAGATTTACTTCATGTGTTTTGCTTTCTTTAGTAACAGTCCTAGGCAGTTAATGCTGTTAAACTTAGAATGGATTTTAAACATCCGTGGCTTTAGCCATCTTTAAGTTGGTAAACTTTCTAGAGAGCACTGGAATATTTAGATATCTGTTACTGTAACCAAGAGACAGGAATGGAGTAACCAAGCTGTGATGATCGCCTGTTCAGGAGGAGCAGCTCCTTGGGTTTTTTTGATTTAACAAAATACCACTGTCCTACTTAGACTTCAAAAATTAATTACTGTGTGCAGGTCCTCCTCCAGTCAACCTTCTATATGCAGAGATTTCAACAAAAGGGAAGACCAAGGCAGCCCCTGCAGTGGGCTAGTTACAATTTTTATATGGATGTAGGACAGTTGTAGACAGAGAGAGGCCCTCTCCTTTCAGGAAGGACTGGAAATCCCAGGGGAACACCTGTAGGACACCTCTTTTAGCTGTTTAACTTTTCAAATAGCTGTGAGGTATGGTGCAAGTCTGCACACACCTCTACATATGCCTGTATGTAAAAAACTATGAATAAAATACATGTCCAGAATTGAGAACTAGTTCAGACTCCTATGCAAGTGAATATGCATATTTTCCAGTACTCTGACTCATGCTTTCCAATCTGTAAAATACAGGGAATATTTACTTGCCTTACTAAAATATTGTGAGGTTTAAGTTTATAAAATGCCTTGCAAGACTTCATCTAATATATAATTAACAAGGATTATTTTAATAATTTTTGGTTTAAGCCATCACAAGAGAAAAAGAAATCCACAAACTATTTCTTTCAGAAATGCAGATTGTTAATATATTTTACTGTTGAGCTACTACAAGGAATGATCATGCTTACTGATTCAGGAAAAAGGCAGCTTCATTCATAATGCGTGTGGTGCCTGTCACACCTGATCTCCAGCTAAAGCTCTTAGATACAAGCATAACGTTTTTATAAGTATTATTGCTAATAATGGTGATGATCATGATTTAGAGGACTCTACAACTGTCCTCTTGTGAGAGACAGGATAAAGATGAAAAATAGATTTAGGAGAAAAGGACCTCACCTACAACAACAATAAAATAATCTTTCAACAATATGGTTTTTTTCAGCTTCTGTTTTGTGTAATTATGTTCTCAAGTATAGACAGTTTATTCTTTTCTAAGACTCCTTATTATTCAGGTTGCTATTCAGTAACATAAAGTGAAATGATCATAAGCAGTATGATGGGAGAGAGATCTTCTGGGGGTAGCTTGCACTGAAGAGTTGGCTGCTTTGTATTGAGAAAGCATAATGTTGCCTTAATGGTAATTATCTTTCTCCTCCACCACTGCTGAACAATAGCTTTCACCCAATTTTCTAAAGTTGTTTCATTACCACATACAATGACACCACTTAAAAACCTGTTCCTGCTGCTTTAATTTTATAATTGCATTAATTTGTTTCCTTTCTCTTCATAAAAATGTCACTGAAATTTCTGTATCAAGTTTTTCCGCACTGAAGTACTTTATTGATATGTGGGCTTTTTTTTTTTCTCCAAAGTATTTGTTCTCTGAACAATCCGTAATACATGAGGCTGGTTATCAGTCTTGGCTGCTTGAATATATAATGACACAAGTGCTGATAAAACTGTACAAGCCATCTGTCTCTGGAGTTAAATGTTTTGAAAGCAAACACAAAAGTGCATAACAAACACTCCCTTAAATTGTCTTTGTAAATATTTATATCAGATCTTACCCAAAAATGCTTTTTTGTTGTTATTTTATTCTGTTAATAGCTGTCAAGCAGATGCATGACTTGACTACTCAAAAGCAGACAGGTGTAAGGAGGAAAAATAATGGATGCCATTCAAGAGCCGGTCATACCCTAATTCTGGAATTTCTGTATGGTCTTTCATCTCTTTTTATTATACCCAGAAGCTAAATTGTTATTTCATTGATTAACTTACTGCTGCAATTAGCAACTAGCTTCTGGTGTGTTGACCAGCTGCTTTTCAACCTGCTTCTTTAAAAATCTCCTGCTCAAAGCCAGAAAATTCATTCTTCAATTCTGAAAGAGTCAAGACCACAAGGTAAGTTTCACTCAGTGAGACTTTTTGATCTCAAAAAAATGAATGGGTGCTCTTTGCCTGATGGGTCTAACGTTAAGTATAGTGTATTTGAACATGGCCATAGTTGTGTTTCAGACAATCATATTTATTTAACTTTTCATATTGTATCTTAAAAAGAAAACAACAACAACAGCATTTTCAGCTCTATTTAACCTCAAACACAGCAAGGTTTCTTAAGCTTTCATGGGCTACTTTACTAAATGACCTTTTCTGAGACCATGTTTTTACAGCCTTCCCCACATATATTGGAACTGAAATGACATTACTATATTTCATAGAGGTTTTGCAACTATTGTATCTATTAACTATAAAAACTGAAAAACAGTTTATAATGAAAAAGATTCTTTGGACTTTTTTTTCTCCTAAATATCAGCCAAATAAATGAGAAAGCCTGATCTTTATTTCTAGTCTGTTTAAAAACAAAACAAAAAATCCAAGACTACAAAGCCACACGCATGCTGTGATGGATGTGTTTTCTCGGTATTATTAATTAACAGCAAGATTCAGTGAATACTGAAAATATATTTTTAGTGGCTTGTTCCACAGTCATTCCACCTGGCACAGTCAGTGCTGATAAAATTGCATTCTGTCCCCAAATCACCTTGTTCCAAGGTCCCTGGATTCCTACCATTGCTGCTACTGGTTTTCATAGACTTATCACTACCACCTTGTAACCTGGTGCTTCTCTCTCCTTCCTGGAGTTGCATCCTCTGCACTTAGGTATAGATCAAGAAAACGCTGCTAGTTCCTGTTCTCTGTCTTGCCTCAAGCTTCTTTTTCATCGCTACTGAACTAAAGGTTAGCTTATATCTGTATTTCTTAGCAGATATTAGCTGCCAGAATCCTTAGTTAGCACAGTAACAAGAGGGACAGGAAACCAGCAGGTAAGGGTACGTGGGAGATACTGCCCAGAATACAGAAATTCAGCAACTAAAGCATTTTGTGAAAAGACAGGAAAGTCTGGCAGAATAAGATTTTATATGTGAAGTTATCCAGATGGATTCCACAGAAAAGTAGGTGTCTAAGACCCAAACAATAATTTCAAAAATCATGTGTGACTTCTTTGACTCCATGGGCAACTAAATTTTGAAATGCAAGATTATTCAACTACTTGAAATTATTCTTCTGCGCAGAATTGCCTCAATCTTCTGATGACTGAGATTGCTTCATGCCTAAATCTTCAGAGTTAAGAAAGTAAGTGTTGCCTTCCCGTCATGTCTTGAATATCTAAATGTGTTTGGTATTTTAAGAGTACAACTAACATATGCCACAAGGTTGTAGATTTGAACACTGCAGCAGTGCAATAGGCTGTCTTTTTCCCCTCCAGTTTATACCCATAGGCTGCATACAGAAAAGGCACCTGCATTTTGCTTCAAACATTGTGCAGAGGCCACTTGTGGTTAGAACATTTCTGGAAGGCTCAGCTCCATTTCCCTTTTTTTCCTCACAGATTCTAGCACTTCTCTCCTATAGATGTGCAAGAATCAACCTCAGTCTTGGTAACAAGAGCTCTTCTGATAAATAAGAAACAGTTCTGTAATCCTTCCTGCAGAGAAGGAGACTATACTATGATTTCTTACACACCTAGGGAAATGCTGTAGTTACTAATCTACTGTAGAAAAGGTGTCTGTTAACACCATGATCACTGTCAGAAAGTGTATTTCTTGTCTTGAGTTCCTTTCACCTATAGCTGCTCCAGTGCAAAAGCTACAATGAAAGGCGCTGTTACTTAGACTGTTTTTTTCTGCTATCCTTCCTAGAAATTTAATGCCATTACCACTTACGAGTTACATCTCCACCAGTAATGGATCTGTTGTCAATATGTTATTTTTAATCTGGCCTAACTTTCTGTGCCCATTTCCAATTACTTTTCTGCATTTTATGCATTTCCATGTGCGCATGTGCAGGAAGTACTCATGTACCATAGAGTCTGCACTTGGAAGTGGCAGCCTAGACAAATTTGTAGTTCGTCGCATTTTCCAAGGAAAAAAACCTTCCAAGAATTTGACACCTTCCAAGAAATTGAATTAATTTTACAACGTTTTCGAGACTAAATCATTCAGTTTCCTAGACCTGCTTACCTATACATTCCTTGGAAAGAATTTTGCGGCCTGTTTCTGCAGTTGGGAACAAACCGGCTGCTTTATCTACTGTTCAGCTAGATGCAGAGCAGGTGCCACAGGACTAAGTTTGCATGTTGCGATGCTCAAGCAACTACACTCAGAGAAAGCATATAAGGAATTTCAGCAGAGTTTATTAGTTTAGAGTTGTTAATAATCCCACGAAGTCTTCCAAAGCAGCCTGTTTGGAAATGGAAAGTTCACTCTATAGGCAGGCCACATTTACATGTCTCTGCCCCTGCCATCTAAACGTACCCTTGAAATTAGTTCAGCTCTATGCAACTACATTTCTAGTTTACTTATGGTGTTTTATAACAGAAATTATTTAATACTGAATCTATTTGGGGCTTAACTCTTACCAACATCTCAGAGTAAGAAATAAATTTTTATAGCCTAGTGATAGTTTCTCTTGGTTGTTTGAAAAGTCATGGAGATTTAACCAAATTCTAGCCCTCAATTGTCTATAGAAGATAGCAAGCAGCCCATTTCCTAATCTCTACAGAATACACCTGATGTGACTGCTGAGCTTGTGAGATACTAGGGGTGAAGTTTGCTTTGTGTTGTCTAGTCTTTATGAGTAGATAGATGAATGGACTAATGTTAGACTTGGGACCATTTTGTAGGCAAGTTACAACACTGAAATCACAAGGGCATGGTCCACACAATCGACAGTGTAGGAAGATGCCACAGGAGGGGTTCCAAAGCAGTCATGGCCTGGAGTGGTGCTGAGCTGCCCACTGAGCAGCTCAAACCTCGATAATTCAGTGCTTTTTACTGGTCATAAAAATCCAGCTCTGGATTGCACATTGGCTATATTCAGATCTCTATGTCACCCTTTTTTTTCTTTTTTTTTTTTTTTTTTTCAGAATTTAACTGAGTGAAACTTTATAACTTGTTTTTTTTTTTAAAAAAAAGTAGGTTCTCTAGATAATCTAGTGGTTCTTTCTGGTCTTAAAAATCTATGTATCAGCAAATATTAACATAAAACTGTATTCTGTATAAACTTTCACTGACAAATGTAGCCAATTGTAGCATACCCTTTAGAAATATAGAAGATACAAAATAATATCTGGGATTGCTATTCTTGTTTAATGCATTCTGTCATTAAAAAACAAACAAATAAACAAACAAACAAACAACCCCCACAAATGACTGCAATTTGTATTCTCAGCTTAAGTGTCACATTGTGGATGCAGACAGTCACCTTCCAGGGAGAGCGGGAGAAAAGAAGTGCAAACAGGATTTGGCAGAAAAAACTTTTGTTAACAAATAAATAAAGATTAAATGTTTTACACATCTCATACAGATTTCATTCTTTGGTCACAGACGAAAAGTCAACATTTGCAAATGGAGATAGTCCAAATACAATAATACATGGGTAGCCAGAACAGCAGATTCTCTCCCTGAAAGGATATTGTTATTTAGACAGACTTTGTGGCACACAAAGAGCAGACAGAATATCTTTATAAATTTGCACCCATCTTCAGCATGGCATGGAACTCATCCATCTTCTCATCCGCTGAAACTACTCCTATGAAGAATGCTATCTCATCTAATCTTATTTCCTCAAAATTAGCATTTTTTCCTGCCATACATTTAATTTTAGCAGGACAATCTAACAAATCAAAATTCCACAGAGGATTCAAATGAACCTTCTAAATTTGATTGGATCACTTAATGAGACCAAAGCGCAGTCCATGCCCAACTATTTGGAATAATATTCATTTTCAGCATGAATCTTTTTTCATTATGTAGCTCTTCATTTTGCTGCCTAAAAAAGTCTTTATTCCCAAAAGGTGATGATGGATGGTGATAATAAAATATTTATAAAGCTTCCCATGGTCACAATCATTTACTATCTTTTTTCTCTTACACCTAAATATTTACGGTACTTGATCAAAATATTTTGTTGAATTGATTTACAGGCAACCTGCTGAGACAGCACCACTTTTGACATGGTCACATTTTCTGATCTATTAATATGCCCCAAACATGAACCTGCTGTCACTTAAAAACAACTTCAGTCTCAATTTGGAAGGTTCTGTCAACTGCTTATCATAAAATCAAATTTGGGTGAGTAATTTCTAAAAATTGCATGTGAGAAAAGGTAGGATTCAATGTGGAAAAAAGGTATTAATCAAAGGAGAAAGACTGGCAGAATGCTGTGAAACTGAGCTGAACAATATTTATTTCAACACTGTACAGTTTTGTAAACTTTTTATGCAGCTGCTATATGCCTGACTATTAACTCATGTACAGCAGAAAAAATAAAGCCAGTCAACTTGAATTTCATTAGATTTTTATGATTTTTAAAAGAAGTCTAAATTAAAGAGGGTTTTTTTCCTGATCACTCTCTAACTTACAGTAAAATCTTGGTCTGACTTGTGATAAATACAGATCATGCCTTGAAGACAGGCATGATACCTTGTGATTTTATTGGAGTAAGGATATTGGCTTTACTAATCCATAACTGAATAAAAGCATAATTCATCATCAGATAGACATATATGAAAAACTGTTCTATCAGTAGAAATATATATACAAATAACCCATATTTTTTTATATCACATATATTTTTATGTTTTTACTTTTATAAATATTTTATATCTTTGTATATTCTCTCTATTCACCTAAGTCCTTTATCTTCATTTAACAACAGAATGGAATGAATGGAGTGAAGCATATTGAAGTGAATGGAATCACTCAGAAAAGTAATAACTTAATTGTTGTGCTTGTTGGGTATGCAGTCATCCTAACTTCTTCCTGTTATTAATGGAAAGAGAAGCATTTGCACAAAGTCCTTCAGCTCTCTGAAGATCTGACTCACTTTCTGGAGGTGTAAGTTTCTGTCCATTGATAAAAAGGGAATCCATGGATGGCGATTACATCTAGCTCTATGTATTTAAAATGGATGTGATAAGTCTAGATCTTTGTTGCCATTCCAGAAGATGTTAGATTAATTCATTCTGATCTCTTGAAAATACACTTGAATGAAGTTTTTCCATTATAAGCAAAATAGTTCTGGCAGCCAGTGAATAAATCAGCAGGTACCTACACTCTCTGAAGTCCCCAAATGGCAGTGCATCTCAAGTATACTCAGGAAGGAAGATTCAATGAAACCTGGAAGAGACTTACTGGAGGAAGCCTGCTATAGTCAAGTTATCTTTCAGAAAATTAACACTTCAAAATGATTCTAGTTCTCTCGACTTTAAAATAGGTGGAAGACCCTGAAATACTGCTATTTATACAAGACAGAAAACTGTGATCGTTGAGGTTTCCTGAAGTTTTGAACATAGGAAAGATCATATAATTAAAAACCTGGGAAACATAAAACTGTGAAAAAGGGAAAATTATTAAATTTATGAGCCAGATTACGAAAGAAATCTTTGTAAGTTATTTACTGCACCACAAATCTATTTGAGTTTTAAATGAGGGAAAAACTTTCGATTCAAACAGAGACGCATATGGTTTTATTTATTGTACTTATCTCCAGGATATTTTCAGCCCATACATAGGGTTAATGAAACCCAAACTATCTATTACATTTCAGTAGTTTTGTTAGTTTATATTAATCTTTTTTGATGAGTCATTCAGTAATTCTTCTCAAATATCTCTGGTTCTCTTGTAAGCTCCAAGTATTGCCAATTTTCCTTTAATCTTGAGATATCACTAATAATAATATTCTGCCACTAGCATAGTATATACTTAAGAATAAGGGTTTTTTTTATCCTGTTGCAATAATATTTTTCATAGGAGATTGTATTCTAATAAAATTTAACTTTTTCTTTATAAAGATACCACGTTTTGAAGTTGCATAAAATTTTGTTCTTTCAAGCAAGGTCTAGAAATAGTAGTAGGCTGAGTGTTCTACAGAATTTGATGAAAAAGACTGGAGAACTACAAAGTCTCCAAAACATAAGCTTACTGCTCTTATTATTCACCACAGAAATGTGTAAAGAGGAAACCAGAACAGGGACCACAGCAAGAGTTATTTTCTTATTTAATCACAAATAGTAGCATTCTTCATTAAAACCAACTTTTACGGAAGAGGTTGTTTTACCATAAGCATATAACTTACTTCACTGGCCTATAACCTTTCCAGACTTCCAGGAATTTGGTCCCAGGTTTCAGTATCTTTCTGCATTCCTGTAAGTTTCACTTTTTCTCAAATCAAACAAACCACTGTTTTATGAGGCACTCCTGGCTGGGGTTGTCAGCTTGTTTCTCTCCAAAAGTAACAAGTCTGTGTTTTAATCTTGGGAAAATAGCTCAAAGTTATTAACTTTGGGACCTTTAGCAAATTTATAACATAAAGCTGCCGCTAGGAACAAGCAGTGTAGCTTCCTTTCAAATTCTATCACTTAGGTCTGAATGTTTAAAAATACAACTATTTCCTAAATATTATTTTCTTAGCACTATATTAACCTCTGTACAGTAGCAAGTGCCAAAGTAAACTTTTTTCCCATGATTTTTCAAGAAAAAAAGAGGAAAAATCAATTGCCTGCTTTAAGGAATACATGAAAAATGGAAAAAACCCCACGATATCAAAAAAGCTACAAATCTTGTACTCCAGACAGCAATTACCCAAGAGCAAAACAAAAATGCAGACATATACTAAGGTGTTTGAAAATGCAGTGTTGATTAAGAAATATAATTAAGACTACTTTTACACAGAAATATGAAATTCATTCTGTAATTAGGTTAATTACGGTTATCTAAACAAACATTAAAGTTGAAATGTATCTTTTTTTATGAAGCTGTATTACTAATGCATATTTTGTGACACTTGTGTTTTCTTATTTTCCTTCAGTACAATTCAGACCAGAATCAAATTTAGATTAAACTGAATTTGTTGCAAATTTGTGGCAGATGCCTTATGTGTAAGTGCTATTATGTAAATAAATAGCTTAACTGACTTGAAAAGACCTTTTGAAGTACATTTCTCTTTGCAGAATTAGGATCTAAATCTGGGAACTCATTCTCCTAACTTAAGCTACATGAATCTGAATAAGCGAAGTACGTAACAGAAGAAAGTACTTAAATTAGGTGCCTAGTAAGCTTGATTATATTGTTGATTTTGTCTTCCATTCTACACAAAAATATATGCTTGATAGATTTCACAGGACACAGATGTCAGAGATGACATTAAACTAATCCAGAGATGAAAGAATCATTTCCTAATTCTGCTTGTATAATGGCATCTCATTTAATTCATTTTGTAAAATCCAGTTCAGTGCCAGTTGAGTTGTCAGAACTGCAGGCGTATTACACAGAGAATACTAGAAAGGGCTTTCCTTCATTATGTCAGAGCTACACCCATGCTACAGTTCCTTCATTTTCTTTAAAAGCTATGTTCATTCACATCATTTTTTTCAGAAGAGATATCCGTAAGTGTCCTAACGAGCTTATATAGTTTACAGTAAAACTGCCATTAAGCAAATGTTTCTGAGGCAAAACACGTTTTATTAAACCATGCTTGAAAATTAATCTGTGCCGCATTTAGTCATTACATTCAATATACTGAAAATTAATATGGAAGCCGCGTCTGTATACACTGTTTTCCAAATAATTTCAGTTAGTCACATAGTCCTATTGTAATCCTTGGTAAAAGCTGTACTTCCAGGCTTTCAAGTCATACCTGGAAGACTAAAGAAAAAAATTGTGAATCTAAAGGGGAAATCAAACCATATTTGACGTGAATAGTGAATCCACATTTAATGGATGCTGAAAAGTTTCTTTTGACTTCTTTCTAGTTAATGAAGAATCTCAACAAACCACACCTCTTACACTTTTTTTTTACTGTATTATATTTATTCATGAAAGAGAAGCTAGAAAGTAGGCCACTTTAAGTTGCACCCAAATCTAAGTATACAGTAAAAAAATTGTCTGAAATTAGTGCACAAAGTGCACATATGGTAGGTCTTCACTAACACATTTAGAGAAATATCCTGGATGGCATCTCCAGGTGCCTGAACTTTTTTAAGCAAACAAATATTAACAAATATTATTGATTTTTAAATGGATTAAAATGGATTGAGGGAGATCTGAAGGAAGAAATGTTACTGTGAGTACAGATCATGAACACTTAACACGTAACAGGCTTTTTACATTCTCTTTTATGATTGTACACAGCTTGGTTTCTCAAGTAATCAAAAAAAAAACCTTGGAAGTTTAGGAAATTTGGTTCATGTGTAAAGTAATTTTTGGTGAGGAACATACTAAGAAAAACTGTTGTTTTGCTTTCCTTAAACCACTGTTTAAGACGAGATTAAAGACCTGCTTACCTCCTTAGAATTCATTTCATTGCTATAAAATGTGGCTAGAAACTTATACTTCTTGCTCAATCATACAAGAATCTGACAATTCCTATAACATGAGTTGCAAATACCTGACAGTTCACTGGACCTTTTTGGTTTTGCTCCAGTTTGGGACATAAAGGTAAACAGTAATTTCATATATTTGAATTTAATGGTTTTATTTTCCATCTTGTAATAATAATAAAAAGAAAAAAAAATTAAAAAATATTGCATAATATAATTTTGAGCACATAGTGAGGTATGTTATAGGCATCACATTCAAGCTTCTGAAAATAATGGCAGTATCAACAGTTTTGTACTTACTGACTTATTGAAAACTTACTGCTTACTGACCTTATTGAAAAACTGTGAAGCAACTCAGATTAACAACCTGAAATAATATATTTTTCCTCTTGCATTAAAAAAAAAAAAAAGCTGATTTACCAAAATATTCAAAGTAAATGAAGAATTGCAGTTGCTGAATTTAGTTCACTTAACATTTCCACTGTTTCACCTCCCTGACAGGAACTGCAGTGCAGATGTTAATTACCATTTATAAAATGCCTTGTCAAAACACCTAAGAATTATTGTTCCAATAATAACTTTGTCCTACGTTTGGGTTCAATGACTGATTTGAGCTGAAGAACGCTGAAAAGGATCACCGACACTTGGTTAGGACACCCAGTCTTTCCCTGCAAACCCCAGGCAGTACTGCATGGCTTTGTGCCAACAATTTAGCGATAGAAGAGGAACTATTATAAAATTGTAGTTATGAGGGAATTAACAGTCACATTTAAGAAGATTATTACCCTTATATCAAGTGAGTTAATTTATTAAATGGTAACTTCAGAGGCAGCAAGTCATTTAGAAACGATGCCAAACACTTAAGAGCACAACGACCTATCTGACATGCCAGAATACTTTATTGGTAGACAAACAGAAGTATTCCAGGCCAATTTATCTGGTAACAGAGACAGGCAGCTGTTTCTCCGCACATTCATTGGATACATACCTCTTCTCCTTTGAAATAGGTTGGAGTTTTGCTACTGCCTTCATTGGGTGTAAAACTGGGTCTTTTGTCTCTACAGAACACCAAATGAATTTTACTGGCAAGCCTGATTTAGGAAGGCACGCACTGAAAGAAACAGATCAATTCCCTTGTGAACTAGAAGTCATTCCTTTAGAATTTAGCTTCCCTATATACCACACCAATTCTTCCTTTACAATTTCTTCAGCTCAAGACTCTACTTTTTCCAAGTTGTCTATATATAGTTCTGCTTACTCTTTTTTTGACATGTTTTCAACTCAGGTCTCATCAGTATTCCTGGTTTTTTTTTCTCAAAAAAACTATTTCCTCCCACCATCTTCTCAACTGCCTGAATGATTAGTCCTTCTCTTACACACTGATATCGCTGAATTTAGTTACCAGATTTCACTTAAAATAAGTGAGGGGCTTCTTTTTGTACTTCATTTAGGTATGAAACTTAAGGTTACTTAAATACAGAGTGATAAGTAAGGTAGGATTCATTCCAGCCTAGGATTCAGCTTTAGGGACATTCATCTGAACCGATTGTGCAAAGAGAAGGTTTCATCTTGTATATTTGCAACTTAAAATATCAAGGTGATGAAGTGTTACAGAGGAGCTGAGTCTAGGACTGAGGTTGCGATTCGGATTCAAAATCTAGATGTCTACAATGTATATATCTACATAGGAACCATAGATAAATGTATTTCCTAATCTCTCATTTTAATTAACAGTGATTCTGTCAATCCTGCTGGTCCAGCCATTAGAATGTAGTAATTCACCAAATCAAATGTACAGAAGTGAATCTGAACAACTTTCTACGTTATTCTGACTGTTTTGACTAGATCTCCATTAACCATAAGGAGAAGTTAAGGCACCTAACTCTTATGTACACACCTTGTGTAAATAGCTAAATTTAGCATTTGAATCTGGAGCTATGTCTTACCCTTGGTTTTGCCATAACATTTGGTCACTTCGACCTCTTAATGTGCACACAAGGTTTAGGAAATCTTCCTTTACAGAATTAATTATTTCTTTAAAATGAATTGCTATCTCAAACTGCTGACTGTTTGTCCTTAGAAAATTAAGCCCATTGAAGTAATTCATTTTTCCTGAGCTCTGTTACTTGTGAGTGGATTCCATCTGGACAGAACAGAAACCGCACTCTAGAAAGGTTTTTGGATGGTCTCAAAACACATGCTGAAGAGTTTCAGGACAATTTATCTGGACAAAATTCTCAATTTTTTCTGTACTGTGATGCAAAAATCGAATGGGATTTCATAGAAATACCAGGGACAGCATTCACTTTCACAGTATTGCAGATCTCTGTCACCATAGCAGCATGGATTTCTGCAGTATTAAGGGACCAAAGCTGCAGCTGTAGGACAGTGGGCCAGGCCAGCAAAACTGAGAAACAGTCAACAGCTTAAAATTCCACTAATGCTAATGGCCTTGTTGAGTGCAAGGTGAGATGACAAACCCTTCAAAAAAGTTTGAAAAGATGGATTACATAGTAAGTTGCATTTAGTCCCCCCTTCCGGCATAAAGTGCTAGCAGTATTCCTGATTAAAATGGAAAATGTTGTTGCCTGCTGTGGGGAGAAAAATAGCACTGAAAGCAGAAAACACCTGGCAGACACCTTGAATACAAAACTTTTTATTAAGCACTGCTTTTTTTTTTTTTTTTTTTTTTTTTTTTTTATTTTTTTTTTTTTCAATTTTTA
>VYXH01006711.1:144249-177964 GCA_013397275.1 Burhinus bistriatus | reverse complement strand
AGCCCTTAAATAAAAAATTTTTTTTTAAGCTTTTGTTTTTTTTTTTTTTTTTTTTTTTTTTGTTAATTAATCTATTTCACAGTCTCAGGTAATCACTTTGCAAATTCTCAGTAGTCTGACTTTCAAAGGAACTTTACGCTCTGTCAGTTGCTATACCTGTGTTGTCAAAGAACATGGGATTGACATAAATATCTTTGTAATTTGTTCACTGCTGGCTTGCATGTCCCTTCCACAGTGCTCTTTTTCCAGAAGGCAGTAATGTTAAAAACATTCTTTGGCCTAATGGTTATGCATCGACAGCGTATTCTCTGGGTCCTTGTTAGTTTACTAAGTAAACCTTCAGGGTCCTACTATTTTACAGCTAAAAGATGGAGGTAGTAAGATCTCCTTGTCGACAAGGCTGATTAAGTAAGACTGCAACACTTGTCTGCACAAACGCCCACCTTAGCATGGCCTGCAGCAGTCACAGCACCAATTGGAAATACTTGCTTAAACTCCATGCTAACTCTGTTGCGTATCACCTAAGGTTCCCTGTCCATACTCGATGTGCTTTTGTCTGATACCTGCTGTTCACTTGGGAGGCATTTACTGCAGTCAAACAGGCACAATTAATCAGGGAAAAAATCCAAACTCAACAGCAAACCAATTTTATAAATATGTGAAGTATGAGATGAGTGCTACCTGACTGGGATGTCACAAATGTACAGTCAATCTTAGAGGAGAGAAAAGCGAGCACAAAATACCACAAATCTATAAGAATTGATCTGAAGGAATTAGACAGAATTAAAAAGGAAAATATAACACCATGACAACTGAAAAATGGGAAGATCTGCCACATCAATTTTAAGAATGGTAGATAATGTGAGATTACCATGGTAAAGTACTTCATTTTTAGAAGCAAAGGAAATTGAGTAAATCTCATCTCGCTGGACTTCAGTAAAGCATGTGATGAAGTGCCATATAGGAAATAATTTTAGTTTAACTAGAATATATGCCAATAGAACCTTTAGGTTTATTCAAGGAATGAACAGATAGTGCTGAAAGGGGCTGGAGAGAGGTTCCACACAATTCAGTACCAGAACTAATCCTGAATAATATTTTCAGTAATGACCTTGATATAAATATATGCAAAGGCCTGTTATAATCTGCTCCTGACACAAAACTAGAAAGTATCATCACTAAAGACCAAGTTATCAAAAGAACTAGAGAAAGAAAAAAAGACAGGAGTCTTTCTTATTAGGGAAGACTGGGACATTTTAGCTTGTTTCGTTTAGGAGAATGAAACCAGAGAGAGAAAAAGGTGAAGAGCAGGGGTAAACAAACAGAGATGTAAAATGGCTTTGTTAATTAAGAGATGGTGTTGTCATAGAATAAATCTGATGACATGGTGTCTATGATAACAGACTACTGGACCCCTTCCTAACATTTAGATTCTTATATTAGCAAAAATTCCAAAAGAAAAACAGTAAACTTGTTTTTCTTGTGCATATTACTGGAAGTTTATGCTCTTACATTTCATTTCATAATGTCTGACTACAGTCATGGCAGCTGATGTACAATAGAAGTTTGCACTGTAATAAAGTATTAAGACACTGTAGTCACAATGTAGTGTTTCTAATACAAGACAGATAAAAGGATTTATAATTCCTTACAGAGACAATACGCAGCATTAAGGATAAGAATTCTTAGCAAGAAGGTGGGATTTTTCAGTATGAATGCTGTCCAGCATTCACGTACTTTCAAAAAATCTCATCTGGTAAAAGAAGGTACTAGAAGTAGGAATGATATGACGAAAGACTGGGATTTGTAATTGAAGAATATCTTTCAGCTAATCATCTAGATTCTTTAAGCAGGCTCTTTTACAATGTGATTCATCTGAACTGCTTTAGGTTTGACTTTACGATGAGATGAACTTTGCCCTGAAAGTGTCTGCTTCTCCCTGCTGACTACTAAATTACCCAAAGTGCCTAGATCAGATGTATACATGGGATCCTTAGCTTCTACAGCTGAAGCAACAGAAGACAGATCTTTCAAAATATCTACTGTATCAAAGACAGTGTGTGTGACCTTAGCTATGTCATTTAGTTCCTCTGTGTCTTTACTGCTCATCTATAAAACAAGGGTAATAATAGAATTTCCCTACCTTACAGGGCAATGCAGTGGGCTGCAGATTACACGTCTCTCTAATACCATAGCAATGGATTCCCTGTAAGTACTTAAGCTCTTCTGGACTGTTAAATGAGGAAACCAAGAAGAACAGACAGTAAAACTCGCAAACCAGTTTCTTTTCAGAGAGGGCCATTTGACATCTCCCTGAAGCAAAGCGCCGTGGAAGGATAAGGTTCGTGTAAAGCACGCTATGATTAATCATAACAGTAACGGTGATGTTTTTGAAAGAGGGGGTATCCCTCCCTCCTGAATAAGAGAATACACACAGGGTATGTTTTTCTCTTTTGTCACAAGCTGTTCCATTTGTCTCATAATTCAAGTAAACAATTGCTGCAACAACAAAAGAATCCTTTGTGTTCATTGCCCACTGATACATGATACATCCTTTCAAATTTTCTTTGTCCTCTTTTAAGACAGCTATCAGGGAGATGTTTGCCAGCATTCAAGTCTTTAGTGAAAAATTCATTGCAACACATTTCTAGTGTTATACTGTGACTCTTGTGATAAGATACGTGCTTGTTTCATATATGCAAATGCTGATTTTGATCTCATTTACACCAATACCAGCTGAATTACTCCTAATTCACCCTAGAGCCACTGTCAGAATCATCCTCACATTTCAGCCAGAGCTTACAAATCTCCAGCAGGAAAGTGCCTTTTTATTGTAAGGCTAAATTGGCACTCATCCAGAATTCCCTGGGAGAAAGGGTTTTTTAACCACATTGATTGAGAGAAACATAGAGGCCTTATTTATTTAAAATCAAGGATATAAATATTTTAACAGCAGCAGCAGCCATAAAGAGAAGGCAAGCATTCAAAGTTGCTGCAAACAAAAATATCTCCTGTTAGGTTGTCTAGAGCTAATGGCTGATGATAGAATTTGGAGACTGCAGAGAAATAGGTACAAAGAAGTATTTGTCAATAATAAGAACAACAGCACTGTATTTACAATCTGATGTTTAAAGCCAAAATAGACATTCTTTTCTCTGTTTGATCTCAGGAAAAGTTATCTGCAGCTCACAGGCCCGAATTTGAGTCTTCTTATGTCACTCAAAAGAAGTACTGTGATAACTGTGCTAGAGATGACAGACTAGTAACCCCTCTAGCAAGCCAGACCTGTGCGGGGGTGTCATGTTTTCTGTGTCTGGGCTGAAAGCACTCTTCCTACTTAGAAATGCTCTCTTTTGTTCTCCCATAGTGCCTGAAATTCATTCTCAAGAGATATCAAAAGTTGAAATTCATCTCATAGAAAAAAGGTCTCTTCAATTTCCATAGGAACAAAGAATCACAAAATGAATGTAAATCTTTGGTTTTTTACTTCTCAAGGCAGAAGAGCTCACAGAAGTCATAAAACAGATCCCTAGCTATATCAACTGCCTTAGCACCACTAAAGTTAAGCGTCCCCCCCAGTAGCTGTCTCTGTAAGAGACACATAAGAGTAAACCAATACTATTCAATCTCAGCCACATAAAAAACAATGAAAGGATGTCAGATTATTTCTAACTATATATTTGCAACATACATTATTGCTAACCAGACAACCGACAGGACAAGAAACAAAAACTGATGACTTAATGTGCTATTGTATTTTAATAGAAAGATTGTCTTTCTCTAAAAGCATTTACACAGCATTTTACTTGTTATAATAAATTATCACCCTAAATAAAATATAGAAAATAGAGAAACCTTATAGATTAAAGAGACAGAGAGATGTGGGAGATCAAGCTCAAATATCTAGACATGTCAAATCACATTATTCAAACCATATCCTGAAAGATCAAAAACAGAGCTCTGAATCTTGAAAGGTAGTAACATTACCAATTGAAAGGCATCCAGAACAACCTTACTCCAGTTTGGCAATTCTCTTATCTAAAAACAAAATTTCCGTGAGATCAAACATATTCCTAAAACAGCTAAAATACATGTCTAGAAACATGGATAAATATATATTTTTTTTTTAAAAAAAAGAGCTTCCATCAGAGAGACTTGCAATGGCACGCTTTCCCAGCTTAATTTTCAGCGAGCAATCTAGCAATGGCTTTCATTTACAACTGCAAAGATCATTCAAATCTGTATTGGGAAGATCTTAATAACATACAGTTTTTACTTTTAAAACAATGCCTGTGCTATTTGCAGATTTGTCAGGGGACTAAGGAGCCTGTGTTCTCCTCCATTCAACCCCTAAGCCTTCATCTCTTGCTTCCTCTCAGGAACGCTCTCATTCCCCACAAAATTTTCAAACCCGTTTGCTTGTCCGGAAGCTCCCTTTCCGTTGACCATATCTATTGACCACAAACAAATAATATGAACAAATAACAGCAAGTCCACTCACAACCCAACACCACTCAGAAGAGGAGCTGTGCAGGCACAGTGGTGCCCACGTGTAACATGGATCGTGAGCCTGTGGCCCTGAGACCAGCAGCCTGCACACGAGCTGCCTGCAGGGGCTCCTCCACCGCAGCGTGGCTTCGGCAGAGAGAGAACTACCGTTACTCTCTTGATGGTGGATTTTCATATGGCTTTGTTTGCCTCTGATTAAGGTCTGCTTAAGTTTCAGAAACGGAGTACAAGATGGGCAGGTGTCTCGAAGACTTTTAAATAAAAGTCTTTTATCTTTAAAAGATTTTTGAGCTCTCATTGCAGAAGACAGTTACAACTTCCCCTGTAATGTAAGAACTTTACTATGTGAGCGGTGATTAGGTGCTTGTTCCACTAACCAGTGACAAGCATTAATGACTTTGTTAATTATTTCCCCTCTCAAGCATCCTATTCTTGGGTCACCGAGAAAGCAGCAAAGGGAAAAGTGACTTCTACCCAGTCTACACTCAGAGATTTTATGGAAATTAGCAGTGATACAAGCTTTTAATGACTAGCTTACAGCAGAGCAAAGTAAATGGAATATAAGACAAAAGAAGTTCTGGTAAAGCTACTCTGTGAACATAGTTACGGAGCATCTGAGATAAAAGCAATAAAAGTGCCTTTCAGCTCTGATAATGGGGATGCTGTTTCTTAGGCATAGCCACACTGTAAGCCTATCAGAGCTCTCTGTGTATTCACACATCATTCCCAAACCTAGACATATAGACCCTTTTAGCTGGATCCTCGAAGGGGCAAGTCATTCCTTTTTTTCATCTTTACAATCAAAAGGTTTTGCTCTGCTTTCACTTTTTCTTAAGTCATGTAATATTTGCACAACAGAGGGACAGATTCTAAAACATTCATCTTCCTTAATAATTCCTTTGTATACTTTTACAGAATGTTTACTTAGAAATTGATCCCGATTTACCCGAACCCATCACCTTCAAAACTCTGGACAAAATAATAGAATAACAAGTAACAGATGAACAACAAAACATATATCCTTAAATGCTCTCCTAGTCTATCAACATCTATTAATTCTTTTTTTTTTTTTTTTATTTCAAAACATAGAAATAACTGAAATCTCCTACTCCCAATGAATGAAATAAAATAGGGAACCTGATGTATTTTTAAATTACCTGTCTTTAATATTGTCTATATAAGGAAGCATTTAACACAGAGCCATATCGAACACTATTGTACTAAATACACTAGAAGAGTGAAATTGTTACTCTTCATCAAGAAGTTTTATTTCTGGATAAGTAATATCTTAACCAGAAATATTGTATGACTTCTGCTTCATCAAAAGAATGGGTATGATTACGGATATTCTCCCATGAAGAGAAACAGTAACTGAAAATGTAACTATAAGGAATACAAAAAATGTTTTATTAGACTAATTTCCAGACCATAGTCCTGGATAAGCTTTTGGGAGATGAAAAATGCAACATATTATTTTCAAATCAGCAAATACAAAAGATTCAAGACACTCCAGCACAATCTTCAGAATACACATTTTTTGTGTGCTTAATACAAAAAAAAAAAAAAAAAATCAGATCATAGCTAAATGTGCAAAAATGTGCCAAATGTGTCACTCAAATCATTAATTAACGGTAAGCTGATTAACACAACATATTTTATTTCAGAATGAAATTCAAAGCCTGTTATGGCAAAACAATTTAGGCTTACAGGATTGTATCGAGCACTGTTATGCTTGACCATGCTAATGTAGCCGGTTTTATTTCAGAAGCACTGGGGAGGGAAGCATGAAATCATTAGTAATTATATAAATATTAAGGCCACACAACTGGCTCTATTACTGTTTTCAAATGGTAGCATCTGCAAATTCAGCCTGTAATAAACACTAATGCATCCAGAGACGAGAGCGCTGACACATGAATGGGATGCTTTGTCAGACTTGCATAAAAATGTAGATGAACTGCAGGGAAAGAAAACCAAGGAATTCAAAGGCTTTCTTGATTGCCTTCTTTAAAATGCCAAGAACTTAAGCTGGCCTTTCTTATCTTCCTCTACATGCATTTGACACTTTAGGAGGTCTTTCTTATTGTACTATAATTCAGTAATTGTTCCAGCTCTGTGCACCATGCCTTCCTTCCAAAGGGCGGCATGACATATATAATTCTGGTAATGAACAGCTGCATAATTTAAGGGTCGAACTAGCAGGGCACTGCTCCTTATTTGTGTTTTCTTAGCAGTTGCCAAGATATTCCAAGCCTATTTAGGAATACAATCTTTTGTCTGCCTTATTTCTCATAGATGATGTATGTTGAGACTTGGTCATGTTCCAGAAAGCAGATTTTATCAGCTGAAGTATCAGAGCAAGCTTTCCTCTCATTTTGCTTCAAAGGGCAGCAGTACAGAACTATAACAAGGTAATTTTTTTCCCCAACCATGAACATTCTCTGTTCTATCATGCAGACGTGTTCAAACTCAGTGCTATCCCCTTTCCCAGGCATGATAGACTTAATCACAAACCTATCAAAGGCATTTCCACACAACAGTTCTCTTACCAAGGCTAATCTTCCAAATATTAAAAAGGTGCAGGCAGCTAGGCCCTTCAAGATGAAAGCTGCATGCTGATTAATCAGCTGCTTTTTTATTCTGTTCTGGCAAGTGTTCCCTATTTGTAAATAAAAGGTTTACCCTGGATTTCCTGTAAACTAAGGAGCATAAGGCAGCTTTGGAACAGATTCATAAAGCAACAAAGCCTTCTGTGCATCCGCAGGGGTAGGTTGTTTGTTCTATCACAAATATACTTTCAGGTGTCCTGGAGAGAATGAGCTAATCTAACACAAACATCATTCCAACACGAGAAAATTACGTGGCAACCTCAAAGTCGCCTGCTTATTAATTACGTTCTTTGGCTTCCAGCAGCACTTTAATTGTTGCTTGCTGAAGGAGACCTGTCTGCAATTTGTGTCGTTGCCGAAGTTCAGGTTGGTTTATGACGTGTGGCACAATATAACACAAGTCCCTCACAGAAACACCCTCATACTAAAGACGAATACATTTATTTATGTCTCAGAGTGCTGGCTCTGTATTCAGATGGTAAATAGGTAGTGTGAAAGAGATGTGACAGACCCAAGAAGACTAGAAATTGTCTGCAAACTGGCAGCCACTGTGGTTCACTGACAGCCCGAATTACTTTCAGGCAGTTTGGCACATCTCCATTTGTCACACTTAAAAGCTTAAGCCAAAGATATCCAATTAATACAGAACACAGTATTTCCCTTTCCTCGAAGCTGGAGCAGAAATGCAAATGTTTAAGATTCACAGTGTGCATCATGTCACCTACACATCACAAAGAGATGTAAAATAGTTGTAAGTAGAGCATATGTAACTTAACTCGCATCACACCCTCTTGGCCACCGCTCACCTCAAGTTGTCTTCTATGTTGTGCATACCACCACTGTACTATTTATTCCAGACAATGATTTCTCATGTAGATTGAAAGCCTTCTGCTGTAAATCATGCAAACAGCTAGCACAAATACTTTGTGAATATAACAAGTGTCAGGGAATGAGCTTTTGAAATATCTAACTAGATCAAGAAAGGGAAACTGTCGTTGTCCCCCCCCCAAATTTTGAAGGTGAGGTGAAGGTTGCTGATTTTGAAAGTAGCAGAACCTTAATGAATAAATATCAGGTTTTGACATTATTATACAAGTCCATCCATCACTGCACAGCAATAACAGCTGTATCTTTTGCTATGATCCAATGCCAGTTTATATACGATTTGATTTGAATTATTGGTAGTGTAGTCATGAGGGTCAGGTTTATATAGCTCTTGTATAGACAGAATTTTTGTTGAATCACAGGATTTCCTTGGAGAATTTCCACTGTCCCTAAGTAAGTTTACAGAAGTTGTCTTTTATCCAGATGAGCTTTTGGTGGTCACAGAAGAGAAAAAATGCAAATGAAATGTTTGCTAGGCAAGATATTTCAGAACAAATTTTAAAGCTAATCACTGGAGTATATTCAGTTTTCAGACATTTCAATGCTGAAATTTTCATGTATAATTTCCTCTGCTAAAACTTCACCTCATAGGACACATGATATTCAAAAAAAGAAATCAGATAATAAATATTAAATAAGAAGGAATGCTTTTTAAAGATAACTTTTTAAAGGCATTAATCCATTATAAAAAAAATATACAAAATTCTGATGCAGATATTTAATTATGCGGTATGCATAAGTAGTCTTGCAAATACTGCTAAAAATATTTCACAACTGAAAACAATACCAGGATATCAACTATAAAACATCGTTTACAGGTTTAACAAGTAAAAACAAAGAAACAGGTTTTAGTTGCTGTATTAAACTAGAATTGTGAATTTTGAGACAAAATGGACACAAAATAAAGTATTTCTCCCGCTCCTTAGTGAACACGCTAAACACAGGAAAGGAAATTAAATCAAATCAAATCACAGAAATAATAAAAGTTTTACAGAGCAATAACTATTAAAGGAAGTGTTTCTAAATAAACTGATTGGAAACCGCGTTAAACTTTAGAGTGAAACATAATTTTATTACTTTTCAGAGGATAGCCTCCACTAATGCAGGTGAAATTCTGTATAATTTGGAGTTAATTCAAATTCAGTTTATGAAAAAAAATCTAAATTTAAATATAATTTATTTTAACTTAATTGTTTGGGTTTACATTCTAGATCTCAGTTATCATTGTGAAAAGAAAGTCTAGATTTGCTTTTTTTTGTGTTTTATTCACAAAGTGGATTAGGGGAGGGATAGCTCCAAGTAGTAGTTTGCTTTCTACATCACTGACATATATGCATTTTGCGATGCAAAATCTTCAATTAATTAGCCTTTATCAATCACTTGATGATATTCTTTATATGAGAGAAATGGGCATGATTGAAAACAGGTGTAATTTCGTGTCTTGTCATATGTATGGCTCTAACAAAGATTATTTTAGATTTCAGATTATTTTTCTTACCCTTTTATTTTAGGTAATCCAGTTAAATAGAAGCCTAGAAATTAGCCTAGAAGCCTAATCCACCAAAGGTAACCTCTCGGTTATTTCAGTGGCTCTCAATCAGTAAATGAAAAAAACCCATTGCCTGAATGAGACTGCTCTTGGGATGGTTTTCTCCCGGAACAACTTCTCCCAGGCACAGCGAGGGGGAGACCACGGGGCAGGGATCGTGCCCAGCAGGCAGGCGGCATGCAGCCACATTGCTCCAGAAACTGACGGCGCTGGTTTATGTAGATGCGGGCTATCCAGTTGGTCTCATTGCCTTGACACAGTCCCAGACACATTTATTGTATAGGGACCCTCTGTAGCAAAACCAATAAAATATATCAAAGACTTTGTTGTAATTTGTGTAATTCTCTGCTAATAAAAAACAAAATGTAATTTTGGTTGTCTGGAGTTATACATGTGAGCAACCTATTAAAAATGTTCTGTTAATAAAAATAAACTTGAAGTAAGGGCAAGACCTTTCTTTCCCCCCACCTCCACCCCATCCCCCTGCAAGATTTTGGTCTGCATTTGAAAACCCATATAGCTGTAAATGTCTTTGCTACATTAAATATTACTGCCACAAATGGTATTCTGACCTGTGTCACATTTCATCCAGTCCTTGGAATTACTGCTTACATTTCACTGTTCTGTCAAGACTTTTCCAGAAATCCTTGATTTTATTATTTACCCTTTTTAAAGGAGGAGGAAAAAAAATGGCTTCATTAGAAAAAAAGTTTGAGGCAACTTCCAGAAGAAAAGACTGTAACAAACTACCCTGTCACAAATAGTTAGTGGAACTAAAAAGTGAAAACAGAAGATGATTCATTACACTTGTCTGCTTACAGATGATTGTTTGAAAGGTCACCCAGAGGAAAAATGTCTCCAAACCAAAAAGGTATGTCTAGTAAAGAAAACACTTGTAGGACAAAAAATTGCTATATTTATTACTTACATTAAGAAAATAAGTTTTTCACTGTTCAACTACTCAGATTTCACTGTTAAAATACACTGTTTTTCCGGTGAAAAAAAATCCACAAATCAATCTCTTGCTTCCTTTATATGCATGTACACAGACAATTAGGCTCTTTGTTGTAAATAATTTTTTATGTAAGATAACAGAATTTTTCCAGATAAATGTACTCAATTGTACTGTGAACACTGATTATGGTATGAATCTACAATCTATAAAACAGCCTTGAGTAATCAGCTATTTTTAAAGCTTCCTTTACTCTTGTCTTGTGTGCTTTGCAATCCATACTCCATTATACCCATTCTTTGCTGCAATTGCTGTCCCGCCATGTTTCCGGTGAAAAATAATTCCATTAAAAGATGCAGCATGCTCTCTCAGCTCAGAAAAACATCTTCTTCAGATAAAAACAATGTTGTTACATAGGCTGAGAAATAGTAAGGTTACATGAATTTAACTGAATCTAACTGGAGAATCTAGATCAAGGTTCCGCTTCTCCATCCTAGAGAAACTGTTTATGAAATATGAGGAATTTTAAGCTAATGTAAAGTCTATAAATAATAGAAAGAATTCCCTCAATTAGTCGCTCCTGCATGAGAATGTGCTGTAGGGTATGCTCTGAATTCATAACTGAAAGAGAAACTCCACAAAGGATTATATGAACAAATTGTACAGTGTCTCAAACCCAGAAATATTCAGCATGCAATTTTTTCTTTTAAATACTGTATGTATGCTTCTTTTGTCCTAAATATGTCATGTCAACAGTTATGTGTTTATTTATACACTTCAACATTAAATGTCTCCTCAGCTGAAGTCATCATGGTTGCATACCAGCATACAGGAGTCAACTGACTGTTTAATGATAACAGAAATGTTTTGCTGAACGATTTGATTAATAATATAAGGATACACAATTCAGATAATGAACTCTTTTTAGGATTTCTGTATTTGGCTGTGACATTACTGGAATCCTGCAGAAGTTGGAGGTTTAATAAATAGAGCAATTCCTGTTAATGACAACAATAAAAAGACATACTCTGAAGGTAACACTGACTTAAGAGAAGTCGTCTTTTAATTTAGAAGAGAAGAGCTTTTAATTTAAATTATTACATTTCACAGAAGCCAAATAAATATACTTAAATTTAATTCAGTAAAGAAAATTAACAAAAGTATAGGTAATAAGTACCTTAGTTCTTTTGGAAAAGTATCTCTAACTGCTAAATGTCTGCTGTCAGTAGCTGGTAATCATCCATCTTTAACTGAAGTCCTGAATTTTAGCAGGGATAAAATTAAAACTAGAATAAGAACTAGAACTAGAACTAGAACTAGAACTAGAAAGGAAAAAATATTCCTTCTTTATTGAAGACCACATAAAACAAAAGGACGTGTATATATATAATAGCTTGATCATAATTCTGCTTACAGGACACATTCAAACTTGTGTATGGACACACATATGTATGGACAAGCATGTCTTTCAACACATGTGTACTTCTAGATAGCCACAGTGAAACAAATTTAAAGATAAAAATAAAACTAAGCAAAAGTATTGACAGCTCTCTGTTGAACTCCATCGAACTTCACAGCTCCCAAGTCCTTTCTACTTCAACTTTAATCTTTCCAGTTTGATAACATTGCCTTATAAATTGTCTCATAATATTATTGCTTCAGCATCTTTCAGTTCTGGAACAGAACTGAAGATTTACACCACTCTGTGAACATGTGGCGACTTATTAAAAGGTAACAGTGCTCAAGTACATTCTTCCAATTGAACTATCCATTACAGTGTAATCATGACCGAGCACACAGCCCTGATCAATACGAAGGTACATAGATGCTGTAAAACAGCTCCACTAACAGGGTAAGTAATCCACCATTTTAAAGACTTGAAGAACTAACCAATTAAACATTGGATAAGGTCAAATATTATTGATCGTAGATTCAAGTGAAATTCCTTTTGTTGCTTTTCCTTCTTTTGATTTTGCTTGTAATCCAAGTATTATTTCCTTAAAAATACACTCTTTTTTCCATGGCTGCACTTACATAGCAATAGGATATGAGTGGTCTCGCAGAACTACATAATGATGCATTGACTTGAAGATCAATATTGCTACAAAACCTCGGAGACAGAAGAATAAAGAGGAAAACATATTTTTCAAAATCAACTAATGGTCTAACTTCTACAGCTTTTAAACAGCAGGGGTTGACAATCCCATGAACTTTTCTTAAAAATACCAGATAACTCTATCTTGGCAATTGGGGAACACTAACAAAAGCTAATTTCAGGCTTCCTCCATGGACAGTGGAGAGGGAGTCTAAAATGGTAGAAGAAGCAAGAGTAAAGTGCTCTTAATGAATACCTTTCTGTGTCTTGAACATGTTAATGCTCTACTACATTCTAGTCCTATTCTTCTAGTATACACAAAAGTCCAAGATATCAACTACAGGTTAAGTATGCTATGCATTGCTGTTTTGTTCTTTGTTCTTTTGCTGCTCTAAAATCTTCAGTGAGAAGAAGCAGCTTTCACAGTTTGGAAAGCAGAAATACTAAGTATTACAAAAATTACTCAGTTGCAAAACTGTTTGCAATAAAAGCCGCATTTACTGTTCATCATTTTTCTAATCCTCTTATTCTTGGACAAATTCACATAAAAGGCATTTTTTTATGAATCATTTTTTCTTGCACACTCTTCTGGGATGTCTTGTCTGCAAAGTATTTAAGATCTTTCATCTTCCTTTTCAGAAACCTTGCAATATCATCAACATGTAGCTCCTATTTTAGACCTGCTAAAAAATGGGAATGAAAATATTCATTCCCAGTTGGTAAGGAGATCACCTTCAAGCTTTCCTCTTGTAAGACTCTTTCTCTCTGAGCACAAAGTCCCTTTGATAAAGTTTCACAGTGGCCAGATATGGCCTACATCAAGTTCCTGAATGGGAGTTTTCAGCACAAAGAAGGAAATGGGAAACCTTGACTTCTTTGCCTTTCTGCAGTTCTGTGCGGGAGATCTACCTTTGAAGATCCAAACTGGTAAGGACTAAATGTATACTACAGCAAAATTCTGGGGTTTCTGATTCAAAATGAGCAAGGGGGCTCCATCAATCTGACAGTCATCTAGTGTGGTTTTTTTACTTCAAGCAGACAACTGCAATGCAATATTTATTCAAAGTTTAGTATAAGCTGCTATGATCACTGATAATGAGGGAGGTTAACAGTATTATTTATGTTATGTTTTTACAATACAGTGAGTTATTATATTTGGTATAGAGCCATGCTTCTGGTTTGCACATTTTCCTTTTTCAAACACATTTAACATGTTGTCTTAGCTTTTCTTTAGCTTTCTAATACTAATTTCATTTTCCCTAAAATCATTAATAAACTCTTGCTTTCTACTGCATTTTTAGGCTGCTATTAAATTAGTCTCAGTCTCATATGCATTTTCATCTATCCACAGGTAGAATGATATGCTGGAGTATTTTTATCTGTCTGTCTCCAGAAAGCTGTGAACAGAGACATGGAAATATCACATACTTGGAGAAATGCCACCTGGCACAAATCAGTCACTAGGTGGCTGAGTATTGTGAACGGAAACAACTGGCTAAATAGAAAATCCACTTATTAGAATCCAGCAGTGCATCTGACTTTCAGATTTAAGAGTGAAACAAAGTATTTGTCTTCGTTAATGGCTTTGATGGTTTTTAATGTTTTCTCCCTAGCTTTGTCTGTCTCACTAGTGTAATCTGTTATAATTTACCTGATGATGTTTTACTTTGTCTTATGTGTTCTTTTTTTCCCCCAACCCATAATAAAATAAGAATAAGAAAAGTTACTTCCTATTTTTATTAAACAAGGTACTGGTACTTTTTATGGGACAACATAAACCAGCACAGACAATCCCTTTACACAATGCTTTTAAAATTTACTTTAAGCTCAATATAAAATAGAAACTAACATAGCTTCTTAAATATGCTGGTGTCCTTTAATGTCATCTGTTCCTATGGCATACACATCCTACCTGCCTATGTATTTGTGCCAGTTTTCTATAGGTCAAACAGAAACAGAAGTGAGAAACCAATTACTTGAGCTAACATGAGCAAAGCATAAATTTTATAACAGATGTGCTAAGCCTAATTGAAAGCTTTCCATAAAAATGGTGGGTGGAAAGGGGGGGGTGTTCCCAACAGAAAGTAGATGTTTTCATGATGTAGTTGTCTGCCATGTCTGAAAGGGAAGAAAGGTTACTGCAGATGAAAATCCAGTTCGGAAGTTCAAACTACAGAAAGGAGCATAAAGAATCTGCACTGCAGATCTTTTGAGGTGCCAGCACATATTTCTGAATTAAAATACTTGATCCTTGGCTATAAAATACTTAGTTTGAAATTTTTGCCCAGAAAATATTAGGTTTATTTTTTCAAACACCTCTTTTCACATAATTCTGAAGTGTAATTTGAACTGAGTGTAAAACTCAAGTGACTTTTATTATTCACTACTTTTGTCCTGCTTGTCTTAAGAGGAAAAAATATAAAGGAGGAAAATGAAACTGGGATCAACAAACCGCATGCCACCAGAACTATAGTCTTATGTTAGAGGTTTTACAGCAGTTTTACAGCAAGTGACACTGAGCACCATGATACATGAAAAATTCTGCTGAAGTCCTACTGTCTCTGTTACCCTCTCACCATGCTTGTTTCAAGTCCAAGACAATGGCAGTGGGACAGTCCATTTTGGCAACCTTAAAGTTGACAGTGAAGGATAATTTGCAAGAAACAGGATATCAAGTAGAAAGTCAAATGAGCTAAATCTGATATGATGAGACACATGCAATAAACTCCTCAGGTGTAAAATTAGATTGCATTTACCGTGCATCATCTCACCTGTGCTTGGCCCACAAATTCTGTTCTACTGGGACCATTTTAAATGTTCCAAACCTCTGAGTACCTGTCAAACACCTTTTTTTTTTTTTTTTTCTTTAAAGGAAAGCCAGCTGCAAAAATTATGTTCTTTTTCTTCACCACATTACGCTCATTCCTGTATGGACACCCAAGATTATACTGTAGTACTTGCAGTTAGAAGCTGGCTCTGAAAAGACTTGCACATGAAATTAAACAGATTTTTTGAACTCAGTGAAACTACTTACTATGTTTAAAATAAAATTTAGCACATCTGCAAAACCTTGATAATTATTTATAATGTCAATGAATGTATAAGTGAATGTGCTCTGTTTATGGGACTACTTTCTTTTGGGTCTTCTGAATCTATGGTATTAGTTTCCCAATTCTAATGGACTTCTTTTACTTTTTAGGAGGACATGAGGACATCTCCCTACACTCATCAAAACATTTCCTGATTGCCATGCAAATTCCAGTGAGTTCATAAAAGAAAAGAAAAGAAAAGAAAAGAAAAGAAAAGAAAAGAAAAGAAAAGAAAAGAAAAGAAAAGAAAAGAAAAGAAAAGAAAAGAAAAGAAAAGAAAAAGAAAAATGGAAATTTTCTTCTGTAAATTCCCCAAAGAAAAATCCCCTTCATGTGTTCTAAGTACATTGCCTATTGCCTTGCCTCTAAATGATTAGATGCTTTAAGAAACTGACTCATTCCGCATGACCTTGATAGTTATTATTGCTTGAACTACCACAGTCATTTAACGAAGTAGTTTAAAAAAATACCTTTTAACCTGTAAAGATTTAATTAGATTGAATTTCCACAACAGATAAAGTCTCTTCAGAAAAAAAAAAAAAAGTTCTAATAATTGCAATTTCAATACACTTTACATAATTATCATTAGTATTATAGCACCTACTGTGGATTGTTATTGTTTATGGGGATTAGGAAGATCATCACTTACAAGATATAATTCTTCCTGCTAAAGACATGGTTTAATATGAGTTAATTCTTCAGAAAGACTGTCCATATCTTTCTGCCAATGACAACAACTTAGCTTTTCCATCAGACACTTAATTCTATCCCAAAGCGATTCCAACCACTTCTTTTGCCTCCTTTTAATTATTTCCTTTGGAGGAATGCATGCAAAAGAAATTTTCTTCCTTTGCTACACTGTGTAGTCCAATGCCAATTCTAAAATCCTCAGTGATCCAAAATTGTCTTTGTCAAGGGAATCAGACGTATCAGTGGTAAACTTAACTCTGAGAGAACCCTGGCTAGAATTATAGGACAGTAAGCATGGAAAAGTAAATGGAAGATGCACAGACTGCACACTAGCAATCCTTTCACAAAACTGTAATCTGCAACAATTTATAGTAGCAGAGAATTTGGTTCACTGATTCAATCCAAGAGAAAAAAAAAAACAACATATCTCTGCAGAAATGTTTCTCCTTGGCTTAGCTCATCAGGCACATTGTTTTATCCACTGCTATAAACAAAGAAAAACTGCCTGTGCTCTATGTACAATCCTGAAACTCCATTTGATTTCAGCAATTTCATGGTTCATGTACTAGCTGAAAGAAAATTTCTCCCAAGAAGACTACGCGCACAAAGCACAGCCAATCTCAAAGGTTTTAAATCCTGTGTCCAGGATCAATATTCATGCTAGTTTACCAAAAAAAAAAAAAAAAAAAAAAAATAAAAAATAAATCATATTTGATTGGTTAGATATGCCTTTTACTTTCTTTCAGTTCTTAAGATAACTTTTCATTTCCATGTTTCTTCCTCACAAGTACTAGGTATTTATTTATTTTTGTAGTAAAAGATTACATGCTCATGTATATTCCCATCGTTCTGGACTTTTAAGAAAATAATTCTTCCAATCATACGAACACGTAACATTAAAGAACTGGCACTGCTCTTCTTCCATAGAAAATGTAGAAATAATGTGTTTACAGGAAAACTTTCAACAGACTAAAGATTTAAAAAAATATAAATCTCTGCAACATTCTACTGATTTACATACTGTGGCCTGAATTCAGATCATCTAACTTTTCTTAGCAAAGTATGCCCACAGAACAAAACAAAGAGAAATGCTGAGCAGAATGACAATGAAGGTGGACTGCAGTTCCTTCACACAATGCTATGGAACTCTATAGTCTCTTGCCCATACTATTGCTGATTTATGTCCTCTTGCTAATGTTTTGCATGACAATAATTTACCATTCTCATTTGCTGGCCCCCCTACTACTATTAAGGAAATATAGTAGACTTTCTAGCAAATGGCTTTACCACATAATTATTCAAGCCATGTATTTTTTTTTTTTGTTCGGCTGCTTTATGATGTATAACTGTTGTGCACTTCCAGCAGCAGAAGAACACCTCAGTTGAGCTGGGGGACACACAGGCTTTTTATATTGTACCTATTGCATTATTATCCGGGGGAAAAAATATTAACTTCTCTGCATCATTTATAGCAAGAAAAAAAAATTAAAAAGAAATAGGAAGTCATGCTGCTTAACACTTACACACAGTTTTGCCAGGTATGATTTAAAGTATAATGAAGCAAGATTAGGATGATCTTAAACTATTATTGTGGGAAGCTAACATAATTTAAAATGCCTACAGTTGCATTCACATTTGTGTACTTTTAGTGAATTCATGAGCTTTCCTTTAAATGCAATATTAATAACTTGAGTATGTGATTGTAGGGTCAGATCCACAAACAGAAGGCAAGTATGTGACCATTTTAATATTTCTCTACTTAATACTTCTAGTACAACATATTTGACAATACTTATAGTGCCTTTTTCGGTTTTTTTTTTTGCCATTGTTGTTGTTAGCTTGTTGTTGTTGTTTTGTTTTTTTTTTTTTTTTAACCAGAGAAACTTTGGTAAAATATTTAAATTAAAATGCTTGGGACAGTTTAATAAATGTCATAACAAAAAGACAAAAGATTGTGTTCAACAGAAATTCATTGGGTTTGTACCTACTGAAAAATTGTTAATCAGCAATGTACTTGGTTTTGTCATTATTAAAAGTCTGATTAAAAAAAAAATTCACTTATGTATACATCATAATTAAATTGCTTGCAAAAATTATAGGTTTAATTTTAACATTAAAAAATTACAATGTAAGATCTCAACTCTAAACGCTTCTTCAGAATTTCAAGTTGGGGAAATATTAAAGAACTTTAATTTCAAGGAATTGCTAATTAAAGAAATAATGCTATTTATATCAATTGAAAATAGCCACATACCTGTTCATTTGAAATCTTAATATCTCTCTTTTTTTTATATTTATTATAGTTTACACCTAAAGGGTGCATATACTATCATATCCTGTAGAACCAAAACCACAAAATTGTTTATAAGCAAACATGGAGACAAATAGTATTGAATTACAAATCTGCAATAAGTGATCTTAGTTCATAAGAATTATTTTCTACTTCATTGGTAAAAATGAAGAGAGAAATATATCCAGTATGTTGTCTATTACATATGTATATCAATGGCAACAATAAATTCATTGCACTGAAAAGATGTCATTGAAGCCTGTACTTTTTCAGTAGAAGTAGTGAATGAAGAGATGACTGAAAAAGCTTTGAGTATTAGAATGAAAACTGGGTATAAAACTTGACTTACAGTTCACAACACTTTATTAATAAACTGAATTATCATAGTAAAAATAGAATCACCGTGGAATCAAATCTCTCGGAAGAAGAGCTAAGACAATACTGAAGGTAATAACATCAAATGTTTTAATACATATGAGTATTGTAAGAGGATGATCTGGTATCAAGTGCATTATGTATGAAGTGCTATTCATAGGCAAGAATTCAAGCATAGAATCCATGGGCTGATGAGGGCTGATGATCTCTTATGGGTAAGAACACAGCCTCCTGAAAACCTTTCAGTGGATGTTCTTGCAAACTAAACAAGGAATTGTTACAAAAGTTAAAGTTCATTTAAAAAGACAAATCTCCCTAACCCACCCCATAAAACAGGCTCCTTCTTGAGAAAGCCATAAAATCATAGGACTTTAACAAACCTCCGGAGACCATCTAGTCTACTTTCTGCAGGCAGAATCCATTACATTTATGGCATTCCTGACAGATGTCTGTCTCACCTGCTTTTATAGCCCACCTATGACAGAGACTCTGTAATCTACTTAGAGAAATTCTTTCAGAGTGCTTCCCTATCTGTACTTCTAGAAGATTTTTTCCTATTGTTTAATATAAATCTTCCTTGCTGCACTATTACTTTGTCTTATTTGTTGTCTACGTGGAGAACAGACTTTGCAGCAGCCTGTTACGTATTTTAAAATGCTTATATCCCCCTGTCATCTCCCCTTCATGACAAGTCTAATTTCTACAACCTTTACAAGCAGACCACTGTTTTGAAATTTCTTCTTGATTTCCTCTGTACTTTTTCCAAATGGTCTGCATCCTTCAAGTCAGGGTTCTGTTCAGAATCAACTGAAAGAGCTTATTTCTTTCCATGGACTGTTAAGGGAGCCTAGGCTTATTAGCCTCCTAAGGATAAAGTTAATCTTTGTGAAGCACTGAAGTAAATAAATTGTATTTTGTAGTTTCTTCCTAGATGTCTGCAATGTAAGGACCATTGCTCCTAAAATAGCTCCCTGACTGTTATTGTATGGTAAATGATGTGAATGACTTGTTGCTGTATTCACAATGCAGATGGTCTCAAAATTGACAACTATGTGGCTTTGTAATGTGACTAGGTTCTGAAGTGTGCTACTCAGCTATTTTACTAAACTTACCATGTGGAATACTTCAGTTCAACAGATGGGAATCTCTAAGTCGTATTATGAATCAGAAGGCGCTCACTGGGTACAAACTATTTGAAGGAAAATTTCACTGAGAAATAATCAGGCCCTGTATCTCAAAACAGAATCATAGAATGATAGAATAGTTTGGGTTGGAAGGGACCTCTAAAGGGCATCTAGTCCAACCCCCTCTGTAATGAGCAGGGACATCTTCAGCTAAATCAGGTTACTCAGAGCCCTGCCCAGCCTGACCTTGCATGTTTCCAGAGATGTGGCATCTGCCACCTCTCTGGGCAGCCTGTTCCATCTCACACTGTTCTTTTGCTCATCATTATTTCATTGAGAATGCATTTTTTTTTTTTTTAACTATTTCATTTTTGTGTGTGTAACTCCATCATATGTTCTAAACCAGGATCAATTTTGGCTCTTCAGAATATTATTTTTATATCATCAGGTTGAAAATTATAAAGGTCCCCCACCTTTGGCTCTTAGGCAACATGTTGCCTCACAGGATTTCTAACTCTGTTTATTGCCTCAGAAAAATTAAAAATATGTTGCCACTCACAGCTTATTGTTTCTTTAATGTTGCTGCCTGTAGGTCAGCCAGTTTTGGAGGACCATGGATCTATTATATCTACTCTAAAGATTTTATGAATAGCAGCTAAGAAAGACTGTGCACATAGAATGGATATCACCCCTGTCCTTCTCCAGGACAGTTTGAAAGGCACTACTACAATAAATCAAAATACTCGGGCAATCCATAAAAATACATGACAGTTACAATTTTTCCACTTGTATAGCAAAGTCATCATTCATAATAGTGAAAACACACAGTATGTCCCTAAAAAAATAAAATAGCCGCGCCCTTAGGAGTCTTTTCTGAACAACAGTAAAAATATTGCTAGCTATAAAATTGGTGAGTAGGCTCTGTTCTCTCAGTACAGAACCAATGAAGATTAATTGCATTCAAAAGGAAACATCCAGAAGACCCAGTGTGGAAGCATACGAACTCAGAAATCCGATACGTACAATAAGAAGTTACTAGTATGTTACATTTTGCTGGCTGTCTATTGCAATAGGTTACCTGTGGTGACTATCTCATGTTGGATAAAGGTTAATAAAGGTTAGGCACTCAATGAATTCAATATGAATCTTTCAGCTGACATCAGCAGCTATTGAATTTGGCCCTAGAACAAAAAGGATTGTATGAGGGCATCTTTCAAAGTGTTTTGCTTTTATTATCTTAAAAGAAACAGCACTGAGAACAACCGAGGCAAAGATGCTCTTTTGTGTACTTCGTGGATGAATAAAGCTCTAAAGTAATATTGATAAAGTAAGAAAGCAGAAAACAACGAGGCACATTATTTCCTTGTAGTGGGTATTAATGGCAAGTTATAAATTCAGTAACACACACTTCTCTTTCAGTGCTTCAACAAAGGTCATCCTATGCAAAATGGAACTTGCACTCCAGATGCTGAAACCAGGAGAGTGTTTATTAATCTCAAGATGTGATGCTTATAAGGGGTGAGAGCCTTGATGACTGCCATGCAGTAGATCATGCAGCTGTCTTTATGTTGAGCAAATGTTGATTACAAAAACAGGCACATTGTCATCGTACTTGACAGAGCACATTTTTGATATTATTTTGGAGAGTAGTGGTTTCCACACAGAGAACTCGCAAATCCATACCACAAAGGCATGAGGACAAATCCAATCTTCACTAAATTTAAAACGTGCATTTCAAACTAACAATCTTGGGTGATTTGAAAACACACTGAAAACAGCCTTAGCTCATGTTCTTGAATAGTATTTGAATTTACACAGGAAGAATCCAAGGTAAAAGTGATTAATGTAGATTGTAGAATCTGTTATCATCCTCTCTAATTGCTACCCTAAAAACACATTTGTTCTGTTTGTATTCTCAGGCAGCTTGAGCCTGACATCTGAAATAATTATCCCACTTTTGTCAAAGTTTGGGGGGTTTTGCCTGTAACCGAAAAATCTTTACTTGTAACACACCTGAAAGGTAAGCCAATTCTTTGATATTAGTCTCTGATAAGAGAGAGTCTTTGAGAGCAAGCTGAAGACAATTCTTTCAAATGGGACTACCACTCTGCTTTCTCAAATACTCAAGTTAAGGTCTTCTATATTCCTATATTGGCTAACTGGTGAGATAATCTACATAATAACATACTACCACTGTGTTTTCTACTGAATCAATACAAGTCTCAATCTACACAAAAGCACCACCAGCATGTATTAAGCAAATAGAAACTGTACTCTCACAATAGGTTTCTCAACTGGTGTGAAGAATTGTGTGCTAATCTCATAATTTCACTTCTATAGTCCTCCATTTGTTCCAAATTTTGCATCCTAAGAGTAAATTTCTATGATTCAAACCAGTCTTTCTTCTGCATACAATGAAGTATACTGCACAGGAATTCAATGGTTTGAATTTAATAGATGAACAAGGATTGTGTAGATGATTTTTCCATAATAGAACGTATGCTTTTCATTTTAGTTATTAAAAGCATCACTTCACAATGCCAGATTTGAGAAGATATCTGCTTAGAACTTGAAAATGGTACTTATACACACCTTGAGGCTGTGTTACTAAATGTGTCTCAGTGTTCAGATAGGATTCAAAACATTGGAATTGATAATGATAGTTCTGCCCGCTCCCTCAGAAAAGTTATACTTCTTGAAGAAAGTTCTATATTTGGAGTAGATGTTTTAATTCCTCTTATACTGAATTTTCACTGAAGTGAACTGTAAGGTTCAATCCTTTCACAGCTAGGCTTCTTTTGTAATAATGGATGGTGTATTCCCTTTTCAGCTTCCAAAGTCCAGTCTGTAACTACTGGCCACACCCCCACAATAGCAAGTAGTTTGGAGCAACAGGAGTGGTTTAGTAAATCACATCAGTTAGTATTAAGGCCCTTACAGAAGCTGCTGGGTGGGGGAAGATGGTCGTTTTGAATTATATTCAGTCTGGCCCCCTGGACTGAAGATCCCTACCATACGTGTTGCTTAAAGCCCCACAAGGCTCCAGTGTTTGGTTCAGATGCCTTATCCCATTAGGGGGACGAAAGAGTTTGATACATACCTGCCAGAGCTTAGCGCTCTCTGAAAGAAGTCTACATTACAACAGAATTGCGTGCACCAAAACTGCTCTGCAGATTAAAACAATGCAGAAAAAAAAAAAAAAAAATGGACAAACACAGGAATTGCTTTAAAACAGTGCAACTGATCCAAACCAAAATACTAATGCATCTATATCCACTGAAGAATCACTGTTATTTTTTTTTCTTCACCCATGCAGAAAAAAATTAATGAACAGTGACCTTCACAGAGCAGAACTGTAAGCCACTTCTAAGCTGAAGGTCCTGTGTGGTAGCATTAAAAATGTCACGCGACTTCTGAGCAACTATTCAGTCTAACATGATTAATCAGGACACCTTATCAAGAGAAATAATAAAATTCTATGTATTCGATATAAGAGCAACACGTCATATTTCTTTTTTTGCCCGTATTTTCTAATACTTTCGATATGACACATTTCTTAAAAATATAGATGTCAGCTATAACCATTGATACTGTTGTCAGGAAAGTACAAAAACATCCCAAGAAGACTTCAGAAACAGTGTGTATTTTGAGCTGAGCAATTAGTAGAAACCCCAAATTAACACATAGACTAGATTGCAAACACAATTTATACTTTGGATAGGTTATTCTCATTCCTCTTTTGCTCAAGGCATTTAAAGGTACACAAATGTAGCAACGCAGTGCTAGATTTTCTTGAGAGAGAAAGTAGATTACAACAGGCTTAATGTCGTGTCCTGAATCAGAGCAGGTCCTTGTCCCATAATCTCATACTTTACACACAGTGAGCCCGAATTTCCTCTCCTGCCCCAAATGTATGATGTGGTCATACCCTCACAAAACACAACAAGTCATTATATTGAGCAAGAAGAGGGATCCCTCTTCTGACTAAGGCCATCACAAGCCGAATGTTGACACTGCTCTTGCACTATTCAAAGTAACTCTGTTCTAACCCTTTTTTATATCACTCCATTAAGCAAAAAAAAATAGTTTTGTTAATGAATATCAATGTTGTTTCTAAAAAATATGTCCATACAGTCAGTTTCTGAACTTCCGCTGTCTAACTCTTCCTCACATATGTTTTGTTCTCCTACTTTAAATGGGGGTAGGAGTGTGGTTTGGGGGGATGGGGTGGAGGGGTTTTTTTGGCTTTTCTGGGGTTTTCCATTCGTTCATTTGCTTTTTTAATCAGATTAGTACAACTCTACCAGGATATGATATTGTAAGGGTTTCTTAAAGTCATAAAGAATGAGTATGATTTAGGCAGAATGCAATCAAACAAATTAATTGACAACAATTAACAGGACAAAATTTGTAAAATTTTCAACTAGATTCAGAACAAAAAAAGCACATGACCCAGAAATTGTACATACCCTTAGTACTACTTGCATATTTAAAAATTTCAACATTACGAACCCTGTCAACTTTAAGACAGATAGTAAAGCAGATGCATTACTAGACTTTGCCATTCTAAACAGACTTCCCCTCTGTATAAAAGCAGAATTCACTGGGGAAAAATATTAATATTTTCAGAAAAATATTTTCTTCCAATCACTATAAATTTTTAAGTATTTTTTATTTTATTTTTATTTTATTTTACTACAAGTTGTAGAGACACTATCGTAATAAACCTAACCTGGTAAATGATCTTCATCACTGCCAAGTAACCAAGTTTTTGCAGCAAAGCTAAAATATTAGTTGATATGAACATCAGCTGGGATCTTAGCATCTCCCTCCTTGTAAGATCTTTAACACAGATGGTAAAGGGGAATACATTTAAGGCTTTTATGGAAGTAATGATGAATTCAGTCATACAACAGACTGAAATAGGATCTTATCTGCAGCAGGATTTTGTTTTCCTAATGTCCATAACTGAAAGAATATATTTGGGTTATATGGGAAAATAATTAAGAATAGCTACTTTCTGCCCAGTGCATTAAATCGCTAAATTTTCTGACAGTCAGAGCTGAATTACTAGTGTACACTGAGAACTGAGTTGTATGAGAAGGAAAGCACAATTGCCAAATAAAAGATTAAAATGAAGGGGAAAAAAGAAAAAGAAATCTCTGTCAGGGAAAAAAATTTGCATGAAGGAAGACCAAATGGCAATATGTTGTTATAGTCTTCAAACATGCAATTTGCAGATTGATTTCCCTGCTCTCTTTGCATAGTATATGTAAAGATTATGCTGAAATCTAGGAAAATTTGATTGTACATGTGCCAAAGTGAATTGAGAACTTGAGTCAAATGCCTGCCCCTGTTCTAACAAATTCATAATGAGAAAACAGCTCTGCAAGGCATTTCTTTGTAAACACTTTCAACTAATTTTGCAGCTATGCGTTTTAAGAGTATAGGCATGCAGGATGAGTTTCCCTCACTAATTCGGTTTGTTGTTGTAACATGACCAAATTTGTGCATCTTTAGCCTTCTGTGATAAGCAGGAATGTCACAAATCTCCTTATATTTCTCTCACCTCTGTGCTATCAGTGCTTTGCTTTGGGTTTGGGTTTTTTTTGTTTTTTGTTTCTTTTAATTACTCACTGTCCCTATTTCTGGCTCATGTTTGGCAAGCTTGTGGCAGTTCCTACACTAGAAGGTAGAATTACTGAAAACCCTTCCTACTCCTCAACAAGAAACGTTTCTCAAATGCCACCCATAGTCTGCTTGATTGATAGATGTACCACCTCTGGAGCAAAACTCGCCACTGCTATTCCTCAGTCATCCTTGTTTATTTGGAGCAGTTGGCTTTCTCCCTTCAGATACTTGTCAACATTTCCGGAAGATGTTTTAACTGGCACCCTGTCAGCTGACATATCTAAAGCAGGAAGGCTGACTAGTTGTGAAAGATGTGACTCCCAACCCCAGCAAGACTCAAAGCACTGGAAACTGAAACAAATCCCTTAAAAGCATATGTTACCCTACTTACAATGAAGTTTTTGTGACATCCTTTTAATTGCAACCATATGACACTTGCTTGGAAGCCAGAGGCACTGAATATGAGTGAAAAGTCTCATGTGAAGTACTAAGCTTTGAGTTTTCAAAGGTACTTTTTAGATAGATGCGTAGCTTCGCACAAAAATAAACAAACCCCCCAAAGCTTTTTTACAGCATGATTTTGACTGTGCAGTTCTATAGAGTGTGCATGTATGCAAGCAATTCCTGGCACAAACTTAAAAAATACTGTCCAGTAACCAGATTTTTAAGAAGATGCCATTAGCAGAGTGCCTGTTTTGTGAATAACCTGGATTGGTGGGAGCAGAGTTAAGCATACAGGATTTGGACAGACGGAGGCAACGTGATGAATTACTTTTAATAAGTGTAATGCATATGGCTTTCCAAAATGCTTTGACTGCAATGCTAGCCTTAGCTGTGCACATGTTAAAGTAGTGTCACACTGGATACCCATGAACTTAGCCCATGTTTCACCTAAAATAAATGAGAATTTATTCATGACTAGATCCTCAAACCTTCTTTCCTGATTTCTGTTTCTTCAAAACATCCAACACAAATTTTAGCTAAAGCACACTGCCAAAGAACATTCTTTTTTTTTTTTCCCACCATCTCCAATCCTCTCTCCACCTATTGCTAGATCCAAACACACATGTAGATAACAGTTACCTGACTGATTTATTTTGTAATAAGGTATGAAGCTCCAGAGTGGTTTCCATTAGCACATCTTGCTTACACTGCGTGGGGTAGGAATGAAAGACAGCTTTACGTGACAGTGTTATGAGAAATCAGGGAGTGAGATGACAAGCTGAGATACGTAATTTCAGCAAAGTGTGATTAATTTCTAAAAAAAGATTGCAAACGTACATTCTTACTTTTAAGAGAGCGCAAATGATATCAAAGTATTAAAAGGGAAATGCTAGAGTAAAAAGCAGCTCAGATATAAAGAATTAATTAAAATTACAAGCTATGTATGCTAGATTGATCTCACTAGAGCTACCTGAGTTTAGCCCTGGATATAATTCCTGAGTCAGGAAAGCACTTAAGCATTTGTTTAAATCTATTTCCATTTAGAGAAGCACTTTAGCCTGTGCCCATCCTCAAGCATGTGCTTTAAGAGCCATTGACTTCTGTGAAACTTACACACGAACTTAAAAATACAATCATGTAATTAAAGCTCTATACTGAATAGAGATGCTTCCCTGACAGGGGGCCTTTGCCATGCGCCTGCAAGTGGAGAAATTGAGAGAACTCTAGAAATAAGAGAGTAGCATTGAAATGATATTGGTAGCTCGATGCCTAAAAAGCAGAATAGAAAAGAAAACAGCAGCTACTTAACCAGAATTTATAGCATATTCAGGTGTAAAAATTTGGCCTTAAATAACCACATTTCTCAAATAGTCATGATTAGGAAGATGCTTTGCCTATGCTTGTGTCCGAGTCTCACAGATTTTTATGTAAGTGTTTTCCTGTTTCCAGATTCCTGTCTAATTTTATTAATCACTTAGGCAGGAATAAAACGATTCTCCCAATTCTGTTGCCATGTTGAAGACCCTGACTACATTGTAGTTTCCTAATGGCTCTCAGGAAAAAATGAATCTGGCCAAACTATTGTCTACTTCCTAGAAAAAAACTGCTGTATTTGCAGCCTCCCGTCTATCAGAGATCCAAAAAATGTTACCAGCTTGAAACAACACAAAGGTGGTGAAGATTATGAAAAAAATGCCCAGTGGCTTTGAGAAAAGCAAAGGCAGGAAAAAAACTTTAGCAAGAGATGACTAACCAGTCTTGACCAGTATTTTTGGGGAGATCTGATATTGAGGAAACCAGAACACCTTGAGACTATCTGTGGCTCGTACTGGAGTTGTGTGTGAGATCTGAAGAAGGTTAATGGATTTATCCTCTGTAAAGCAGAAGAAAATGAACTGCCTAGACACAAATTATATGCCCAAAATTGGCACTGGAAATCTATGTGAAGAAGGAAACTGAATATACACCAACAGAAAATCAGGTTAGCTGCAAAGACCGAATCATTTTTCTCAGGAAAAAAATGGACTTGTAAAAGTAAGGCAAAGACAAAAATAAAATTTTAAAATTAAAGGAAAAACAGACATCAATGATTTTACTAAATGACTAAAAGAAATTAAATCAAGAATTCTATATACACATGCATGTATTGGAAAGCAAAAGCAAAGACAAAGAGGGAGAAAATACTTAATAAAAACATTCAAAGAACCAGAGATATTAATTGTAATGGTAAAAATAAAAACAGAAATAAAAATAAACTTGGTTAAAAATTAGACTTTTAAATACTAATAGGATAAAAACTTCCTAAATAAAGATGTCTGATTTGCTGAGTGAACTGAACACAGAAGATAAATTGTGTGTGCACTTTCTATAGAGCACTTTTGAAATATACGGAAAAGATGAGCAGGCTGCATTTCAGAAAACTCTTTACAACTCCAAATTAAAAATAAAAATAAATGCAGAAAATTGATGTTTGGAAAGAATATAGTACGCAGCATTAAACTGCCAAACATGAACATTCTGGTCACAAGCTGCTCTGTGTGGATTAATATAAGAGGGTATGACTAACAGCAGAAGAGTACAGCAATTCAGAATTTTAGATATCTATGAGATTGATCTTACCTAACCTTATGTGTGTAATAGTGACATCAGTTAGTGGATAGTCTGATTAGACATTTTCCTATTTTGACAGAATAATTTTGTTAAGGAAGAAACAGGGGAAGAAAACTGGCTAATCCAGAAGAGTTCCCTTGGAGTATTTAATCAAAAATAGCTCTTCTAACTTCAAATATAGAAAAATCCTTATATGAAATATAAGGGAGATGAACATCGATATTTAAAGAAAGGCTTGTGATTTTTCCAATTTGCTCAAAGATATCATTTGGAACAAGTGTAATTTATTGTCAGCATCTATGAATTACCTCCATTGCATTTTACTACTATTCACATCATCTTTTCCTCGTAATGAAAGGATCATCAACGCCCATTTGTTGTCTTCCAAAGAAAACAAAATTTTCATAATGGAAAGCAAGGTTTTACAAGCTTTTTTGAATTCTTCCTAAACACAATAGAGACATGGCCTAAAGTATCACATAGATTAAAGTAGTCTCAATTAATTTAGTTTTGAATTCAGTTAATTGTTAGCTTTCAGCCTAGTAAACTGTTTAAATAACAGATTCTTAGCTATCAAATGAGGTAAATATCTCTCTGCAATATATTATTGGCAAATTCTTTTTGGTAAAAGTCTGAAATACACTATGTGCACAGCTTTCTGGTAGAAAGGTGAACCTTGGCTACTATCCTGCCTACTCACACCCACAAGTGTGCTCAAACACAAAAGCAAACGAAGCGCACGAACTGGTAAGTTTCTCTATAGATAAACTGACCTGTGGCTTGGAGAAGGAATCCATCATAAATTAGTCAGATCTAGTAAGACTAACAGAGAGAGGACAGAAACTTTTTGTCCATCACCAAATACTTTCACTCCTAGAAATTTCTAGGGAAGTACCAACCACATTCACTCATTTCACTGCATTCTGGTCTCCTCAAACAAACACTAACGCTGATACTAATCCATCTAAAATATTGTGATACATTCATCATCACATATATTCCTAACTGTACTACTTTCTAATCTGCATCTCCTAATTATTTTCACCCTTTTGCTCTCTTTCCCATTTCTCCTCCCAAAATTTCCTCTGGCAATGAATAGCATTTTACATAGAATGCTAAAAATATGTAACCTAATGAAGAAGCTGTCCTTCAGCAGATAATCTGGTTTGGTGTTGGAATTTCACTTAAAGGTAGAGATCTTGCCTCTGATGCTTAAAACACAATTAGAAAACAATGGAAAGGAACTTCCATTTTCCCCTGCTGGAGAATGTCACTGAAGCTGGACAAAGCATTTGTAACATATCAACATTTAGCTACAAAAAATCCATACCTTTGGGTCCAGCAGGCATTTTTTACAAAATTTTGGATAAACTGATTTCCACTGCTTAGGCTTTTGGGTATCTGTAAAATTGCTTCTCAACCCTTGCTGATCCACAAGAACTTAAAATTCAAAACACTATTAAATAATGATAAAATCTGTCAGAAATTTGTCAAAACTTTTTGCACAACTTTAAAAAGAAAAATGAGGTAAAATCTGTCCACAACACATTACTGGCAAGTTCATACAATATACAACTACCTGCAATGATAAATAAATTGTAACATCTATTGCTATATAAGACCGGTGAGAGCATAGCTCTGCATTTAGGAGCGGATATTTTGAAGAATTCCCCATTGAATTGTTCTCCTAACTTCTCCCTGAATCAGTTATTGCTGCTGGCTATTCTGGGTACATTCTTAAATCTTGCTTTTCTCTGTCATATATAAGCACTTCCAGTGAAGTTGTAGTCACTGCAAGTAACATCCATCATGTGTTGTTTGCTTTGGCACGATGATCCTTTCTCACCATGCCCTTATTCATCACATTCAATCTATCTTTTTATCTGGGCTTTGACTAAACAGCACTTCTGGGCAGAAACCATGTGTTTCTAAATGCTCATTATAACAAGACCTCTGAGCACTTCTGTTTCCAATGATGTCTTTTGAATGTTCATGGATGTGGTTCTTTAAAATGTCACACATAACCGGATGTGTTCTCCACTGCTTATTATGTATTTTTCTACTGAACTGCATTTAAAAAGTCAGATAAAAACAAAAGACAACAGTATGCGTACCACATGGAAAAAAAACCAAAAAACCAACAAACCAACAAAGAACATCTCCCAGAGTATACCTAAGGCCGCGTATGTCTGAAATAAACAGTAACCATGACCAGGCTTCTGAAGGGCTGTAGGTTAAATGTGGAAATTCACATGAACATGTTCACTTTTTATGTTGCTCTCCTACACATGTCAACAGGTACAGTGTAATCAATATGCAAATAGTTATCACAGAGGATCACAGACCGTACACTACTTAAACAGCAGCTAACAAAAGCAATCACTTAGTGAAAAAATGCTAAACCCCTCAGAAGTCTGAGAAGCAGTAGTTACTTTGTACTGGTAAGGTATAATGCGATGACAGAGAAAATCTCAAATAAATCACATTTCAGAACAAGATTTAGAAACCAGTGTATGGAAACTGTATTTAGTGTTGTCCTAAAGCCAATGCATGCAATTAGGAGATTATTAGGAATCTATTAATAATTCTTTGTAAAGAATCGGTTACTTCTCTCAAAACCTAGGAAAAAAAAATCTGGAAAATTGCCTGCATTGATCCAATATTGCATTCCTCGAGTTTTACACAGGACTAATTAATGGCAAACTTACAGTAAAACTTGGAGTAACTGGTAGCAACAGGACCTCACAGTTTTTCAGAAGAGTTAAGTCATGTGAAACTCCCTCTTTCTCCAGACACTTACAAGTGCTTCAGAAGTTGTTTCAAAGCAGTATTAATAGTTCTATGAGTAATTCCTGCTGGAGGGAGACTGAAAATGGACCTTCTTGGGAACAAAACTGTAAATGGTGTTACATTCCTTCTCTCTGTATAAGCAAAAGTGGTTAGATATTAAAAATATACTTCCCAAGAAAGCTGAATTACACAGAAATAGAAATACTCATTCAAAATGTGTTTTGGGGCTACATTTTTAACTCCTCTTTACAGGAATTATTATGGAAATAACTTTGCTGAAAAGCCCCAAGGAGAAAGTAGAGCACAAAACTGTGTGTTTAAATCAAAATGGATTTAAACATGAAATATTGGAATTGTTGTCATTCAATACTTTGGCAATATAATAATATTTTATAAAGGCTCTTCAGATCCTCCACTAAAGGAATAATCCATCTCTGATTCATATAACAGTCATCAGCTCATAGAGTTCAGATATAAGTATACTACACTCCTTTCCTCTTTTATTTCTGGTACCCAGAAACAATATAATCATACCCAGCTTTAAGATCTGATCAGTGTGCAACCTTTGTTTTTCCTTTACATAACAACTTTGCTACAATTCAAGTATCCGTGTTCTGCTGCAATTAATCTAAATCTATTCAAATAAATAAGAAAGCAAAACAAAACAGAACTTGCACATTAAGAATGAACCACATTCTCTGGCATTTACCCACTTTATCGTGTGATACTAAAATAAAACATAAATTCTTGGTGTGCATGCGCTGTATTGGCATGTTTACCACATGGTTATACAACCATTGTACATCAATATTTCACTCATGTGCCAATCTCCTACTACTCAATTAAGGGCGTAAATTTACGTAGTGATGACTGGTTCAAATCCTTTTCATGTAAAATATCTAGATAGTAATACTCCTAGAACAAAATGGTCCACAAAGCTCAAGAAGGAACATACAATAGTGAGGAAAAGTTGACTGGTTTATATTTAGAAAAGACTTGATCCAGAAGAGATTGAGGAAAAGCAGAAAACTAGCATATGTTGTGCAAAATATCCAGTTTTGGTAAAGTTCTTCCTGCTGAATACTTTGTCAATAACATATCGATCGATCCATCTGTCTAACTCTGCTAGGTACAATTAGCTCAAAACGGCGAAAATAAATGACCAAAACCCCAAAAGACCTGCAAAATAATGAGCAAATTCTATTACAAACAAACAAACATAAATGAATCAAAGATTTTCACCTGGACATTTTTGATACAGAAAAAACAGCAGAACAAGCCTTTAAGGCTATGACTTAAATATCCCGGGACTGTTCTCTGATGCTGAGATCACCAGCGTGGGAAAGCTTGTGCTGTTGCTATTAACTTTTTTGTTCTCCAAAACAGTCAGATTAGGACAAGGTACAACTGAACCGCCCACTGGGGATGGTCTCTGGTCTTCTCTGCCTACTGGACTGTGCCCAGGAGCTGCTTGGAAGAGTCTTATATGGCCTGGGCCAAAACCATGTGAGGGACAAATTTAACGATTTAATAATGTAGACATTTCAGTTCCAGTGGCTGGAAACATTCCTTAGAGTTGTTTTATTTAGTACAAATATAGCCTTTTTTGTCACTAGAGATTTGCTATTGATAGTCAAGTTATGTGGAAGGTATTTCAGTGACATGTTTATGAATGACAGTATAAAGCCTTAATATAAAAGACAGATCTTTTAGGGAAGCATTGAACAGATTTCACTTCTTATGAAGCAATAGCTCTCTATGGAATACAATCAGGAAAAGGCACCTGAAGCCTCTACTAATATAAAATGCACAAAACAAACCTGGAAAGGCTTATGAAAATGTACAGAGAAAAAAATTATCATATTTAAAATAATATATTAAATAATTTGTTATTTATTATATTGATTGTATTATTAAAATAATCAACTTTAATTTAGAAAATATGTATTTACATCAACAATTTCTGAATTCAAGATATCCTAAGTGGCATGTTTTCAGAAACAAACAAAAAACCCTCTAACTTCAGAGACAATTACTTTAAAGTGACACACTGACAGTAGTATTACAAAACAC
>VYXH01006711.1:109320-143806 GCA_013397275.1 Burhinus bistriatus | reverse complement strand
AAAAAAAAAAAAAAGGCAACTTGATGACTTGTGGAATGGCATTATAAAAAGAAGATTTAATAAAAAAAAAGAAAAATCGGTTTGCCTTCTTAACTCCAGACAAATGGGTCAAAATCCAGGAACTCCCACTCCACTTCCCTCAAAACAAAATATAACAAAACAAAACAAATTCAATCTAAACCTACTTTCTTATAAATATTTGATTCTTCTCTTTGAAAAATAAAATATCTTGTTTATTTTACATAAAAAACCTGAAAGCAGCCTTTCTTTCTGTTTACAGAATAAAGAAAAGTAACAAGTCCTTGGCCAAGTTGTCCTCTTGTAGCTGTGCTATAGGACATTCAGAAATTCTGTTTTGACCTCTTTTAACTTCCAGAAAATAAATGGGACAGCACATGTTCAATCAAAGTGATTATATTACCTGAGGCTTCCCCCTCAATTCTGCAGCTGCTAGCTGGAAAGCAGTGAAATGAGGTCACAAGGATGAACACAATGACTTCCAGAGCTACAGAGGCACTCCTGGATGTTTCCCCACTGACAAAGTACTTGAGCTGGCAAATATCTCCTTTTGATCATATATTTCAGTACCAGCAGATAAAATTTGTTTTGCCTGTTACTAACCAGACCTGCTCTGAACATTTAAGTCATGGTAGAAAGCAGGTCCTGGGCACAGCACATCTGCTGCACAAAAGAATCAAGCAGTCAAAGACTTCAAGTTGGCAGGGATCTCAGGAGATGTATAGCCCACCCTCACGCTCAAAGCAGCATCAGCTGTAAGATTAGTCAAGATTGCTCAGAGTTTACCCAGCCAGGAGAACCTCTAGGGATGGGGACTGCAGAGACCCCCCCAAGGCAGCCTATCCATGTGCTTGACTGTCTTCATGGAGAAAAAATGTCTCCATCCACCCATCCATACTCACTGGCAAATACGCAGAGGTAACTTTACACCCTTTGCTTAGTAAATCTAGTCTCACTAGTACGCATCCAGACAAACTGCATATCGTGTGAACGGCATACGTGCTCTGACACCACTTGCAGCTGGACAGTAGCTGTCCAGGCTCCATGTGATCATGTCTTGATATCCTAGGCATGAAAAAAAAAATCCCAAGTTGAAAACTAAGCGTAGCTGGAAATGCATACATATACTTCACTCAGTGATCATGACTACACGCAAGCCATAATGCCGTCTTCAGGCTTATGTAATGAAAATAGTAAACAACTTATTCTCATCTATGAAATTAGTCTAAGAACAAGAGGAGACATTTCACTTTGTCAGATGTAAATACACAGGGATGTTGAGGTAGGATCCCAGTTTTCTTTGTAACATGCTTAAAAGGAAGTTTGCAAATTTTCTAGCTATTAAAAGTTACTCTTGTAAAGAGAGGCTGGCTGTGTAGCTGTAATTTTTAAGTTCTTTGTAGATGACAAAAAGACCTTGTCAGCAACTAAATACTACTTTCAAGTATTTTAGCATGTACTAAAACTTTTTATGATACAGCTTCTAAATTAGAGAAATTTGATTGCGTACGTGCTCAGGTTATTGGCATTCCTGAAAGATTACCTGACAACAAAGAACCAATGGCAATTAATTTGGTTATAAACATAACTTTTATCTAGAAACACCCCAGGGTAAAGCAGAAGAAAAATGAAAAAGAATTGTAAAGACACAATCATGCTCAATTAACTGACTTCAAGTCTTGCTTTCAGGAAGTAAAATTATTACATCCTGGTTCAGTTACTTTTTTTCTGAAAAAAAATAAAAAGATAAAAGAAACTTTTAAAGATTTTTAGACTTTGCAGCAATGGGAAAGTTTGGCAAAAAAAGAAAATGGTTTAACTGTCTGAGGAATATCATGTAGTTCAAAAATACTGGACAGTGTGTTTCCATGCTTCTTGTTAATAAACAGTCTAATATTTTATCTTAAAATCCCAGCTTTTTTAATTTCTTTAAAACTTGTTGAATTTTCTTATTGAATTCCTACATCAAATGGAAAAAAATATTTTTCTTGTGTAAGCAGACTCAAGCAGACTGTAGAAGCCCATTAAATATAATTTCTGCTAAGGCTGAGATTTAAATTAATTTCAATTATATGCATAAAGTGTTACGAACGGAAGTGCAGAAAGCAAAGATGTATTGAAATTCATTAAAACTGATAATATGCACAAGTTAATACTAAGTCAAAGCTGAAAATAAGTGAGAGCAGTGAGAAAAGTGAGAGCAGTGGAAGTGTATATGCAAGAGAAAAAAATACATTCAATGGTAAAAGAAATGATGTTTTTCTTCAGCATCCCTTAGAATAAAACATTGTTCCATAGTTAATATTTTTGTTGTTGAAAGATGGTTATCAAGCACTTCCATATGAAGGTCCGCAAAATGAACATTGATTGGTTATAACAAAACATTTTAAAAGGAAAAAAGTGGTATGGCTAGGGACTACTTTAATTTTCATCACAAAATTAGGTATCAAGTTATTACTTTCTTGTAGGTATTTTTAAAGAACATTTACAGAGGTTCTCTGATCACTATCACCGGCCAAATTTCAAGAGTACATCACCGAAAACTAAAAAATACGCCTGTTTTGAAGGAGCCAGCAACTTTAATTAAGCTATATAATATTCTGGCTAGTAATGTTATATGTCACTGTTATGCTGAGAAGGGCAAGGGCAGGAACAGAAGACTGAAGAAAAATGAGGAAATTAGTACCTATCTCACCAGCTACAGAGTTAGCACATGTTTATAGCACAAAACTCTCTTTTCTCTGAACTTCTGACGTTAGCCCTTCCACAGCTCCAGCAGCTAGCGTCGTTCAAGACATCAGCATGCCAGTTGCAGGAAACTATAAAGAAGGTAAAATGCTGTGTAAAACCACAAAACGTGCTTTCCTGTCCTTCAGATCTGCACTAGGCTCACCAATGATCTGAGACGAAGCATGAAAAGAGGTCCATATTCCCCCACCTTACCCATTTCTAGGCTGAGTCCAGGCCTGTAACACGAGACAGCGCAGTGTCCTGTTATATAAAATACACTGAAACAAACAAACAAACTGGAAAACCTCCATAATACCCATTATAACATTTCCTTCATGGTCCTTGGGATCTGATCCTACCTGCTTTCCTCTCCGACATGTTCACATAGAAGCTTTTAGCCTTGATGAAGGCCAGGAAGGCGATTTCTGTGCTAGCCTGCTACTGGGGGAAACTGGAAACAAAATTTGTACTGATGCCAAAACCTTCAATACAGTTCATGTAGAGAAACCAATAGCCTAATGCAAGGTCAGCTGTAGAAATGTATTTCTTCTAAATAGAAATGTATTTCTTCTATGTAGAAATAAATGACTGCATGAGAAAATAATGTGAAATATGACAAAATTAAGCTCATTTACCAGCCAGATCTTACCTAAGGAAGGCATGGTGTATGCCAGCTCAAAATCAACTCTTCATTTCCAAGCCACAGGGATTTATTTTTTTTTTTTCTTTCTCTACGCTGAATATTTTAGAGCTGGAAATTATCCATTTATAGTGACAGTGTTTCTAAAACTGCTAAGGATGTGATTATTCACTGATTTCAAATGGAGAAACACATACTCACCCAATACCAGTCTGGAAATCTTACTAGTGCTTTAAAAGAAAAGAAAAACTCAGCCTGAGAGTCCTTACTCCTTTCACTTCTCCTTGAGAATGAATTTGTGCTACACAAACCTTTGACTAAGTGTCTTACGTGTCAGTGTTTTAAAACTGCTGAAGTTCTGAACTACCATCTAGCCTCTACTTTAAAATTGCAGTAAATTAAACAACAGTTCTTAAGTTGTCTCTAAGTGGCCATAATTAAATCTTCACTCCTAATGATACCGTCCATTCCAAGGACAAATTCAATATGGCAAGAGGTGTAGGAAAGGTGAATTATAACAAAATCTTACGGCTTGGCATACAGCCATGTGTAAAGGGCATACATTAGCACTTCAACAGTTTCTTCAGGAGCTGTTGGAAAAGAATCAGTCTGGAGCGGGTACAGATGAGACACAGTAAAAGACACAATCACCTTTTCTTATTCTGGTCCTCCATATCCCTTCAACAATTTTTTATCTTCTAAATAAATTCTTGTTTTGTCAGAGGAAGCTTAACCAAATTCTACTCCATCTACTTCATTCTCAAACAAGGTATAGCCATGCAAGTACACCAAAGGTACTCAATATTAGGCTAAGTGTCCAAATCCAGGTATTACCAGATGCCCTGAGATTCCTCTGCTTTTCTTGGAAGGTCTTCTCCTTAACCCTTGTTAGATTAGTTGTTGTGGAGGAACCTTCTTGTTAACATGCCCAGGGTAACAACGAATGATAACAACAGATAGGAAAGTGAGTTGTAACAGTCTGTCAATGGAATACCCTAAACTACCTATTTTGAGACAATGCTGCCCCAAACCATGGACCCCTAAAGAGGTAACTATTGATGAAATTGAGTGAAATTACCATCAATCAGATTAAAGAGTAATCAGAGAATTGCAAAGGGACTTTCAAGAAAAGGAATCTGGTTGACCAGAAGAATAAAGCAGCATGACATTTTGTGATGAGGGGGACACCTGGGAACAGAAAAGTGGTAACAAAGCAGCAGTCCAACTCCAACATGACACTGCCAGAAGTTGCCCCACCACCATCCCCACCTCCTCCTGGGCCTAGAGGAGTCTTCTCCCCATGGGACAGCATAGGCAGCTGCACTCCAGCTAGAGGGGTAACACTGCAGGGTGCCGCATGCTGGCACCCACACCTCAGAGTACCTGTGTGAGCCCCGTGGACCTTTTGCACCAGCAGTAGGTTGTAGGGAGCAGGATGGGTACAGGTCACACGTAAAGCCAGCACACCTGTAATCCCACTGGGAGGTGTGTATCAAAAGGGGAACCCGCGCTCACGGATGAGATGGCGTGTGCACATAACTGTGTGGTTGTGAGTTTGCAGTTAGAGCTTCCTGGGATTATTGGAGGGCGGTTAGAAATGTATAGGGATACACTCACATTTTGTAGGTGTCCAGTATTATGCTTTATCTGATGCATTGCTGATATTGATCCCAAACGTATCATTCACCAATTAGCCCATTAATTACATATAATTCAAAAATCGATAAACCACTTTGATCCTGATTTGGTTTAACCCATAGATCTTCCCTGCCACATTTGTTGCATTTACAATCTAGAATAATCACAGCTCTGATAAAACCCTCTCATTAATTCCCACCTACCACCTACCAAACTTTTGCCCAATAATGTCACACAAGACTAAGGATTTGTAAACTAGGTCGTCTCTTAGATCATCAACGTGCAGCTTGCTGAAAATTTCATTTAGTAAATGATTCAAAAGTCTGCCAAGAAACTGAGAAAACTTCTACCAGATAGCAGAACTGAACAAGTAATAAATCAACTCAGTTTTCATAGTACTGAAGTGTGCAAATATTTTTTGCTTACATGTTTACATCTACACTTTAAGATAAATAATTTTATTTATGTTACAGTGAATCGTTGTTCTCTCTCAAAGGTTGGCAATCCCAGGAACACACACCATAGCAAACGTCATTGCTGTGGAAGCCAATTCAATGGTCTAACAATGAGGGTCCTCAGCTTCATTTTGAGGGCTTTTGAGGCAACCCAATCTTTCTTTTTTTCCTTTTTTTCCCTCCCTATATTATCCTTGTACTTATATTTATGCCAAACTACTTATGAATTGCAACTACAATGGTGATTTCTGCAATGGCACCTCATCTAAATTAACCTCTGCTTGATGTTATGGAGACATTATGATTTTAAAGATAAAAAGTGATATCAAATATAAAAGAAATAGAATATGTTACTATTATATTATGTCAAAATCTGAAATAGTAATGATATTGTTATCACCTAAGAAAGGTGTGTGCAAAAAGATTGCCTTTTTCTTCCATCAGTTTCAAAACCAAAATTTTCCTTCCAAATCTTGCCTTACTCAGAGCTTATAGAAATATTATAATGTTGCTTCTTAGATGATTACACGCCATAATGAATTGGTTCAAATGATATAAGATTACATAGAAAAATAAACAAAAATAACAGCAATAATAAATTATTATTAGACATGTTAAAATGTTTCAAAAATTCAAAAGATTTCTTAAAAAATGTTTTGTTAATTTTCTAAAGTTCTTTTCCCCTACAAGATGCTGTCAAAATCAGTCTTATTCTGATAAAAATGGTTTAGCTGAAATGTCAGTTTGTGAATTTGGCTTCTCTCCTTTCTCAAGCAGAAGGTGGAGAAATACGATGTTATATAAAATGATTATTTCTCTTTTTCTCATGTACAGACATTTGCCAGTGCTTAGATGCTATGGGGAATGACAGCAATGTAATTTTGGACAAAGTTCCTCCTAAACCTCTGCCAGTTTATTCCCCTGTGTGTGACATTGTGGCCAAGGAGTTTATTCTGAATGCAGAAGCTAGTATACCGATTCGGCCGTCACATATTTCAGGTGAATTAATCCTTGCACAAGGCAGTACATGGAGCAGTAAATGATCCTTTCTATAACTTATGCCTTGCAACGTTTTGAGGTTTTAAAGTGCACCATCTTTACTCCTAGATTTTACCTCCTATACCTAGTGTCTGTCTTGCAGGTTAAAGTAAGTCCTGTTAAGGTAGCAACAGAGTGAGTAGATACACAGCTGCAAATTTGAGGCTGTTATGTAAATGCAGCATTGACATTTATTTTAACTAGTTTTAAAAGTATACAGAAACTATTTTTGTCTGTTTGGGTTTTTTGTTTACTAAATAGATGACTGGAAAGAATAAGCAAATATTTTTGGGGAGGGTGAGTTGAATCACTGCAGTGTAATCATAGAAAGAAATATATCCAAAAACCAGAGAAGCTGCTGTGTTACTTCAGTCCCTTTTCTTCTACTAGCTATTTTCAAACCTGCATTTGACTTTCTAACACTAATTGGAGTATTGACTGACCATATAAATGCTTGCCCTCATTGTTCTACTCTCACAAATTAACTAGTGAGCGCCTCCAGTTATCTAAATAAGGTGCTGATTGATCGTGTGGAAATAATTAATCAAGCCAGAGCTGATATGATCTCCAGCCATGTCAGAACTTTCTTTTCTCATTATGCTTACCTAGTGCAGAATTTAAATTTACAGCCTGTGGCAAAAGGTAATGTTTTTTGAGAGGTTTCTACAAGTCAAATTACAAGGAGGAAGTCAGATTTCATTGTAATAAGACTTTAAATGACTCCAATTACATTTTAGTTCAAACAGTCTTGTTTCGAATATTGTTCTGCCTGTCTGGCAGCATTTAATAGAAGCCAACATCGAGTTTAGAGCACGGGGGAATAATATGCCAACTTTCCTGTCTTGAATCAGTAGAAGAAGGCGTCCTTAGTGGACAGGCACTTAAATGCATGTAATGCAGAAACTGAAATGCTGTTACAACTGTATTTCTCCTTAACGACAAGTCGACATAGTAAGCAATACAATGCCTTTTGCTGCAGCAACTCATTTATCATGAACAAGCTTACTGTCCTTCACCCTTCACCCTCCACCCTCCCCATGTACACACACATGCTTAGAAAAAGAAAAAGATCTTTTTAACTGAAAGAGCACGAGTAGCATACACTATTACTTTGTTCGGCAAAGTACGCTACGCTCTCAGTGATTACAGGAAGTCCCCAGACTTTTGCACAGTATCTTAGCTAGGAAAAGCACAGCAGAAGCGATCTTCTAAATGATCCAATCCAGACTACTGCAGTGACAAACTTGCTAGTCTTTCCTGCCCTAGCTGGCACTTCAACACAGATGTTCTTACAGAGAACTGGAAGGAGCTCGCTTCTCCTCTCGACACACTGGAAAGGAGACAAGAGGAGAAAGCTTTTAACAAGCTGTCATAATCTTATGACCACACAAGGAGGCTGAGAGCTAACCCAGCTACTCCTGCGGCGTAGAAGCGTGCCTGCTTTCTCTTAGTTATACGGGACCCTGACCTTATCCAACACGAGATCTTCATCCAAACAGTTGTGAATGTCTGCTACACCCAGAAACACACCACCACTGCTGAAAATTAAACAAAAAAGTAACATTTGTTTCATAATTAAGAGTCGTTCCCCAACAATTCTTCAGAACATTCCCTCAGATAAGTTTGGTGGTGAATCCAGGCCCAAGAGCATTTTCTACTTCAGAGGTGGCAGAAACAAAGGCTCTGTTTTAATTGCATATGAATCAGCTTTAAGCTGATTTTTACATTGTTAAAAGAGCACAATTCACAGCTTTCCTCCAGCATACAACAGAAAATTTATGCTCTTACCCTTTGAATGCAGAAAGCATGTATTTGTAGTAAGGAGGAAAGAGCTGGGTTCTGCACCTTCAGAGATATTCCTACATGAATATATCTGCAAAGTGTTTGACATTAAAACATAATTACAAGGAACTGTCACACAGAGTATTTGAAAGCAATGCACTCAGTTTGCAATGATATATCTTTAATAGCCGTTTAAGATCTTCACCAAAAGGAACAGAACACAAATCTGCAACATTGCCCAACTGGGAAAATAAATGGTCATCTTGTTTCACTCATAAATGAGCACTGTTGGCAGTGAACCATTATGGAGAAATATATTACCTTATTTCCAGTGCTAGACCATTATCAAATGCTACCAGATGCTCATCTCAATTGTCAATGTTATATTTGAAGACTCTAATGATGCTAGCTAGTTATCTACGTAACAAAAAATCAGGGTTTCTTCACCTCAATGCTGCTTATCCCAGGATACACTCCAATTTTGCAAGCAAGTCTATTTCCATTCTGAATGCACAATTTCCTCAAAATAGACCACAACTTACTGGAGGGTTTATTAACTGCTGCAGAAGATTGTCCTGGTAGCTCTCCATAGGTTAATTCCCAAGAGGGACATAAATATCTGAAATGCAACCTCACTGGTTATGCTAGCAGTACTGAGTTTATCATGAATGTATCAGTCTATGTTTTAATCATAGTACAGAATTTTAATCAAGTGAGTATGTTTCAGGAGAATGAGTAGAAAAAAAACAAAAACAACCTTAAGAGTATAAAAAAAATCATTTATTTTTCTAAAACAAATTTATTCTGAACATAGTATAGCTACTTTTATATACATACATATCTCTCTCTATATATATACATAGGCATACTTTCAAGGCTACAGTCTTAAGTTATGGCTTAGACTTTAAACCAGCTAATCGGTTTTGGCCTCTGCTTGCAGTTTGTGTGGCATTTTAAACCAGGCTTGAGTAAAGGAAAAATACCTCGCACATTTGAAAGCCACGCAGTGCATAGCTGTGCTAAGTGGATCAAGCCATGAGTCAGAATGCTGAATGACCATTTGGTATCATAAATAATTAAAGGAATGCCATGAAATAATTCATTACAAATGGATTTTTAAAACGGAGTCTCTAAGTGCATAGGAGTTTCTTGCTAGGAGATCTCACTGCTTCAATCACTGAATTCAAATACCATTATTGAGATCCTGCTGGGAGAGCAGCATAGGTACATTCTGCATGGCCTGTTTGTTTGCTTCTGTCTCTACTATTACTGTGCAAGTATTCCTCGTTCTATAGAAAATACATGATGATTCAAAAGGTGGCTAGAAATAATGAGCTGAAAAGGTTTGTTAAAGCCAGATTTGAAATTGCAACTGCACTCCACCTCAGTGAACAAAACATTTTATCCGCGTTATAATAAAATTTTGTTCACAATTAATTTATAGATCAAGCCTAAATCCAACCTACTAATAGAGGCTTTGATAAACGTGCTTCAAATTGTATCTTGAACTGCTGCACTTAGATGGACTATGTCTTTTTTAAATTCACAGAGCCCTCTTCTGCCCAGCACAAGACACCCCAGCATCTCGCTGCTCTTAGAAGCATCACGGTCAGATGCAGACAGACTTCTATTTAAGCAGAGAAAAGCCCTGTATAACAGACATGATCTTCACAAAATTTTAATCAAGGGTTTGCCAGCACTTCCATTCTTGTCAGGGCATTATTACTCATAAAGAATCACTCTGGGCTAAACATAGCACTTATTGTTTTAGCACTGAAGAGCATATATTTATGGCACTTAAAATTAAAAAAATAACCCAAACCAAACCAACAAATCTTTTCAAGAATTTTTAACATCTAAGTGCACTGAAGGAAGGAGATATGATCAGTTTAAAACTTCATCATATTCCACAACATAAGCCTACAATTTTGACCACATGTGTGATTTCTTTAAACTACCACTATGGTTTATTTTAAAAATCTTCCTGGATCCAGAAATGGCTGTCATCTCTCTTTTGCCTTGTGAACAAAGTAAATGTTTCAAGCACATGATTGTCAACAAGAATTGTCAGTTACAGTCATGCGTTTCATTGGTTTCATAAGAGAAAACAACTTATTTCACAACACCTGGCATAGATATTAATATTCGGCTTGAGTGTTTCAAGTTAGTGTTGCATAGCAAGAAGTTTATGTGTATTCTTTGATGCCAGAATTTATAAGTGTCCTGTATTTGAATGACCATGCTCATGACTTCATGAGCGGCCTACAGCAACCTATAAACAACAGAATTAATCTGCAGAATAATTCATCATATACTGTGTAGAAACGCATTTTAAGAGTCTAGCCTTGCCAGCAAGATACCAGCATGCATACAAATATTCTTGCTTCAAGTCCCATGGGATTTGCATAACTGTTTGTGAGAGCACACAGCTAGTTGGACATTCAGAAAACATATTTGTTATATCAGCTAGGAACTAGAGAGCTTCTTAAGCTTTCTAGATACAAGTCATATTTACATTCAACAGATCCTCTTTTAAGCACAGTATTTTACATTCTTTCACAGCATCCCTATCTCTTCATCCTCTTCCTTACTATATTGGGTTATTTTCACCTGGGGCATCCAGGGAAGCAAAGAAAACTGGTTGTGCATGTGAGGACATTTAGATTTTTTGCCAGGAGCTCACTGACCAGGATTATGTATGAGTGCTAAAACAAATTCTGTAAGGATAGCCTGTCGTAGACACTTGCATAGAGATTCCACTAAAATAAAAATATGGAGAATTCATATAAAATAGTTGCTTACAGGTGCCCTAAAGATAATGCCACTGTGACATACGGACAAATAAGAATAGGAATGACAGGAAAACAGTTAATCTTCTCAGTAGATTCAGACAAACAGAGTACAAAATACTATTATAGAAATAAAACAATTTTTAAAATTTGAAATATTATACAATTCTACTCTTGCTCTCAGAAGCAGGTAAAGACGCAGGTAAAAAAACAGCCCAGAAAACCAGTAATTCGTTATCATGATATATGTATAATACAGGCTCAGTAGGAGGGAATTAAAACTGCAAATGATAACATTAAATAAATAAGATTAATTTGCTTTACCCTGGTGAAACCATATGGGGGAAATAAATTAGAGCTAAATTAGGTGATTAAATAATGTAGTGATGAAGACTAAGCAAGTATCTAGAATGAAAAACTAATAGTTATATATTGCTTATTGAATATTTTTAAATGATTTATTATTAAATAACTGTATATAAATATTTATTATTTAAGCATTTAAATAATTAAATCTATATGTCTGCATACAACAGACTTTTGCACTTGCCTGATCTTTTAAACATGTGAGTTGACTGAGCTGTTTTATATTTTTATATTTTTATTGTTTTGTTTTAGATAAAGTAGTAAGAATTCATTAATTCATAATAATGGTAAAAAAAGTTAATTAAAATGTTAATGAAGCCAACACTAACAAAAAATTGTAAGTTCTTTAAGCACTGAAGCTAGGCACTAGACAAAGCCCATTCAGTTTAGAGGATACAATAGAAACATTTATAGTGACAAAATATTAGCACATTTGTAATTTATTGCAGAGGTAAAAATGACAACTCTATCAATGCACTGAGTACATCATATGGATGCAAAGAACTGTTTGTAAATAAGTTTTAAATAACCCTTTTGCAAAATATCATGAAATGCATTGTACTATGTTAATGCTACTTACTTCAGAGGGTGTCACATTGTATTATTTTGGAAAAAAACCCAAAAATTAACAAAAAACCCAAAAATTAACTTTGCTTGGAAGAACTTAAGCCTAATATTTCTTAATATTTGAATGAAATGTTTTTTTTTATTTTTGACACATTGTAGGTTTATTTATTTTAATCATTACACATGTGAAAAGTCATATGTTTATTTTCTTTTGGGATTCTGTGATGGGATAATCCATTTGTGTAAATGTATATTTATTATTAACATTTCATAAATGATATCAAGCATATCCACTCTAAAGGGTGAACAAAGCAGTTCGCACATTTCATTTCTATGAACTACACAGATTCTTCATTCTGTTTCTATATGAATATAAATACTTTTCAATTGACTAGCCACTTGCCAACTGGTCAGCTAAGTTCCTTGTTAGCCAAAAGTTCTACCCATCTTGTACAAAAAAACCCTGTGCTGGATCCTAAAATTTTACAGATCCTTGTCACCCTGACACTACCCACTCAATACCTGCTCAGAAACAGAACAACTAATAACAAAATAGAATAGTAAAGACAAATCTGTAAATCAAAGAAGGAAATGGTTTTTTATATTCTTTAGCAACTTACTGTTCTGCCAGATGAGAAACAGGTGCACGTGCTTAAGATTTAAAGCTATTGAGGCAAGAATAAATTTTCTTTAGAACAATAATTTGCTATCACTTGGTCTCAACCATGAACTACTGTGTATTTTATTTTCAATACCTTCAACTTTAATTAAATGGTTAAGAGACACACAGAAAAAGAACAGTCATATTAGAAAGTGAACATGCAATTTTGTTTCTCTTTTCTGACATGCAAATCTATCCTATTACTACAGAATAGGTGACCTAAGATACAACTTATTTCAAGTTCCTTCCGCTTGGAAGCTTTTTGTCCTCTGACGGTTCAGGTGGGTCCATGTTTCCCGTGACCTGAGGCAGAGCTGCCGGACAATCCAGTCTGTCCGTCCTATCGTAGCCAGTGGTGGCTGTCACTGGCTGGCTACGTAAAGGACTGATTCAGGCAAACGATCACTTTCCTTTTGCATATATGGTAGTTGTCTTGGATCTGTATCTCTGCTTAAAAGCAAATCGTCTCCTGACTCACTGTGATCTCGGTGGGCAATCCGTACCGGCCATCAGCACCAGTCTGTATGTTACTGACTGACACACATTCTCTGTTCCAGGACAAGGGGCATTTACAAATTTGAATACACTTTTTTGGCTGAAAACTGGTTGGTTTTTTTTCTGCTGAAGAGTAAATGAATAAGCTTCCAGAAAAAAGCTCTGATCTCGTGATTTAATCTAATTCAATTACATGGAAACTCCATCTATTTATTTCCCATTTACAACATACTGAACTTAATTAATTTTGGTGAACTCTTTTTATATGGGAAGGAAATGAATACAGAAAATGTGTGGTTAAGGTACTTACTGAAACTGCAGAGATCTGAGTCCACTTTCCCGATTGCCAAAGACTTCCTCTGTAATCACTGGCAAGTCATTTCACCTCTCTCTGTCCCAATTCTCACTCCTTTGATTTTTTTAATATATCCTTTTCACTTACTGTTGGTGTGTTGGCTTTTTCAACAATAGAGGCTTTTCAGAACAAAAAAAGGTCTGTTTCTAGGATGATATGAGGATTATTCTTAGAGTTACTGTATATATACACATTGCTTTGTGCATATGTATGTGTAGGTGTATGCATGTGTATCTATATCCATATCTATACCTATATCCATATCCATATATATATATATAGCTACTAAGAATGATCTTTGGCCAATTCATAAATATGCCTGTCTAAGAATTTTTATATATATATGTATAGCTCAATCAAAACAAATATTAGATCTATGCTAACAAAACTGAGTATCAGTAAAGACAAAGTTTCTTACATCTAGCATAGCCCTGCATGTGAAATCTGTGGTGAAAGGTAGGTAGATACATCAGTACAACGCAGTCCATAGCTGACACATTTCTTTTGTGCTAAAATTGCAGTAATTTATCTATTACTAATTAATGCCAGATGGATGTACAGAGGGATACATATTGATATAAAACTACAGTGCCTAAGTTTTATGAATCATTTAATTATTATTATGCTGATATAAAATCAGTAAATAGCCTTTATGTAATTTTAATACAGAAGTATTTCTGCATAAAAGAAAGTGTAAATATTTATAGTTACACACCTGTTCATAATATTTTGTTATATGGGCCAGCTACTGCCAAAACAAGCCATATTATAAGTCCAAATGTTGCAGGCAAAGGGGGAAAAAAGGAAAACATGTGGATCCATAGGGGAAAAAAAAAAAAAAAGACAACTAAGATGCTACAAAATTAGAAACCAAATAAAGGATGTTCTCTGTGACACCTTGTTTCTAAGACCTGATTAACAGTTGTTTAGCTGTTTAGCAACAGACATATACAATACATTAATTGTATTCTTACTTACTACATATGGGAAAACTGCACCATCTGAGAAGCAATTTTAGCTCTGAAGATCAAAACTATGAACTGGAAATTCAGGGCAAATAGAGCTATACTAGTTTCTCAGCAGTCCAGTTACTTCACACGAAGTATGCCAAAATTTTCCTTTCAGGTCAAAAGGAATTCCAGTATTTTGAATCATTATAAAGGACTGCAGATTTTTCTGTTGTGCTTTGTACTGATAAACTGTATATGCCAATGTAATTTGATTTAACCATTAATATTCATACCCTTAATTAAAATATTTGAAACATAATTATTTGCAATACTGTTGTTGATTGACTTGGGTTTCTGATTTATTAAATCTTCTTAATGGATAGTGCACAGATGTCACTATTCATGTTGTTACATACTAGAGCTCCTATTAATGCTGACATGCTGTGAAAAATGTAGTATCTTAAATTCACCTACACTAAAATGCTTCATTCCTAACACTTTAAATCAATATCATGTTTGTATTTAATGATATAAAATACACTTAAAGTATTTGAACACCAAACCTTAAAAGTAAGAGAAAGACAATATATCTCGGACTTGCCAATATTAATAACCTATCAACAAAGCAAATTAGAAGAAACAAAATACAAATTGGCTTTGTAAAGTACATAATTTGTATTCACTTCCAAAACCTTCATGATTTTGTATCCTTGAGATCATGCTGTTTTGATGCAGCTGTGGTACAGCAGGTGATTTATAGGCAGATCATTGATAGGTATTCTTTATAACTACTATTATAAAATGTACCTGTATCTATACAAGACACCTGTATATCATTGACAGTGAATAGATGAGAATAATAAGTCAAAATGCTTCATTTTCTTCAATACCTAATACTCGTAGGTCTTATGCATGTCTCGTGAATTAAAATTCTTTTACAAGGCACACCAGAACATCGACTCTAAGCAGATAGAAGGTCAAACCAATGACAAGGGTAAATCTGGATCTTATTAACGACTTCTGTTTCTATTTCCCACACATTTTTTCTGTAGGAAAGTGAGTTTGCCACTCTCACTGTTCACATACAAGAAAATGAGCATGATTTCTTTTCAAATTCAAACAGCAACAAAGATTTTAATTAGGTTACAAAGAGCAAAGTATGTATCATCAGAAAACACATTAGCTTGGTTGTCCAATTCTAGGCTGATTTTGTCGACCTGGTATTTGAAAAGGATTTTTTTTTTTTTCTGACTGATAATTGAGCCCATCTGAGAAACAGTAAAGGAAACACAAATACATAGTGCCATACTATCATTTTTACAGTCACTTTACATCTCAGGACTGCACTAATATATTCTCCCCTGTTCCAAAATTTCAACAATGGGCCTTTCATAAAGCCATTCTTACAGAATAGTGCCCGGGCCCTTCATTCAAATAAATTCAAGCCAAGGCTTCCAAGGAAAACTTCTGGCCACAATTCACATGACCTACACACACCAGTTCGAAAAAAAGAACGCCCAACAAAGGAACAAAAAGAAACAATGTCCCTGGGAAACAGACCATCCATTCAAGTTAAAAATGAAATACACAGTACAGCTATAACTGAAAAGACCATGTGTAAAGAATACTAGAGGATAAAACCTTTCCACTAAAGAGATGTCATCCTACCAGCTGACCTTCACACTTTCACCTTCAGTGTAAGGCATTATGCAGTGTTGGAAGCACTTAGAGAACTAACAAGGAAGAGGAAAAGAAGCAATTAGTATGCTCAGGCACAGCACAGGAAAAGAAAAAAAAAAAAAAAACCAAACAACAAAACAACAAACACCCAAACTGCTATGAAGCTATGTAAGAGCACTGTCACAGCTCACTCTCTCCCTGCCTTCCCCCTCTCAAGGCTCTCCCCTGCATATTAAACACTGGGTTCAGTAAGGGACACAGCTTTTCGGATTCTCTAATGGAGAAGCATCCTTTTTCCATTCCAAGTACATTATATAACTGTGTAAGCGACGGAAGCCAATTCCACTGCTGTGCCCTCGAGCAGCGTTCGTCTAATGCAAACAGCCATGGAGAAATCTGCCGCTGCCTCACATGTGATCCCAATCTAGGGAAAACATAATTCAGGACTTTGCCACACATCACAGCCTTAACCATTTGATTATAACTTACCAATTTCATAGAAAAAAATGTTTATTTGCATTGTGCCTGGTTCCAGAGTAATCAAGTAAGCTCCCTACAGTCATAGCTGATCTCTTCTGTGAAAGATTTCGCTCGACTCATTGCAGGCAAACAGTTTTGGTTGAATCTCTAACAAGATTCACAGTGATATATAAAAATAAAACAGAAGCTTAAAATGCTTATATTTATCAGCTATCAGACTAGAAATTTACTTGTCTGAACAAAACCCACAAATAAACAAACAACACACACACCCCCAATTAAAAAAACACATTCAAATATAATGTCAGATAACAAATACAGAGTTAAAGACAAATAAAGTTGCAAGTAATGGATTCTAAAGTAGCAATTTTTCTCCATACAAAAGGGTTGTTCATGAACCAGCTTTTGAGTCTTACAAATCCTAGCAGCTTCAGTGGCCTCTGATTCCTGGGGTGCAAGTTCACTGAAGACTCCTGAATTATGCACATGGCTTGGCATGAACTCTTTGAATGTATTTATTTTTCCTTTGTGTAAGGGAGAGAAACTAATTGTTACTGGTCGTTTAAAAAAAAAAAAAAATAATTAAAAGATTGAAAGACTAGCAAGAAGAAAGCAGAAGCTGAGTGCTTCCTTAATGGCAAAACCAGTCCAGTTTGTTCACCTATGGGAAAGATGGTGTATTGCAGTAAAGAGTAACTAGAGCACAAGAAGCAGACAATGTCTTCCTCTGAAGCTTTTGGAGGTGGAAGACCCCCAAAGGAAAAACTGTTTAATGTTTCCTGATATGAAGTGACTAAGATTTCTAGATTTGGTAGTAAAAAAATAGTTTCTCTGATGTTGCTGCAACCGTAGGCAGTAAATATTAATCATGGGTTGGTTATTATCAAATAAGTAAACTACACGCACAAATCTTTAAAATAAGGTTAAAACTGTGGATTATTTTTTGACAATTTCAGTTACTCTGCAGAGATTTTTAATGCCATCTGAATGCTAAATCTATACCGGTGTTGCTGCCCAGATTAAACATAATTTTCATTGATAAATTCAAGGCTTTAGCAGACTGAAAGTGCAGGATTTCTGTCAAATAACTTCACATATCTACACTACAGAGGTGTCTGTATCTGAAGACAAGTTAGGCTCCTTTATAGTCATTTCAGAGAAACAGAAAATTCCTGGATGTGATTCAGGTCATACTGAAGGGGATATCTAAACCAAGTTACATGAATTGTTCCTTAAAAGTGCCTATTTATCTCCACTGACAATATAGAGAGTAACTGGAGGTGGACACCTACAGTTCAGAAGAAACTCTTTCCAGATCTTTTGTAGCAGTGAAGATCTACCACAAAAGAAGTCAGCTCTGAACACTGAACCTACCTAACATTTTTATGGCATTAAAAAGGAATCTTTTTGAGGTTGACACTTTGGACAAAGCTGTCACATGTCTCAGACATCTCTGTACTAATATCTCTTACGAAATCATGTGCAGTGTTAATACCTTGCACAGGGGTTTTCCTAAAGGTAGCTAGGTAGAGATGTTAAAAAAATGAAGTAATAAAACAGATAATCAGTAAAGAACTGGCATTTTTACACATACCTGCTCTTTCAAGAGAAAGGAGTCTCAACTCAGTACATCCAGGCAATCAGTTTTAGATTTCATCTTTAGCCCCTTATTAGATGAATGATACCAAAAAGCAGTAATGAAAAAAGGCATTTTTCTTTAGTTTTATTTCTCCCTGTTAAAGAAGTTGTAAGCTACTATTTGAAAATCACAGCTTTATTTCTAAATTATACTAATACTAAAAAGAAAAAACAAAAGTGAAAACTTTGAATAGCACCATCAGCTTTTCAAAAAAAGAATCTTCAAATTGCATTTTCCTTTGAGTCAGCTTTGACATGGATGACATGATACAAGGATAGAAGGCATAAATACCACATTGATGACCTGTCAGTACCCCAAATACTGGTCAGTGTTGTCAAGATTTCAATAGGTTTTTTGTTTTTGTTTTCAAATTCACTTGCTCATTCTTTTCTTTCTTTTTCTTTTTAATTATTATTTCAGTTTTCTGAATAAGTTACTTTGGTTTGAAATGATTGAGCCTGGAGTTCCAGAATAACAGAGGTCTGGGCACACATGGAAACCAGCCAGGTGCCACAATTTTCCCCTAAACTGCTTTCTGAGCAGGTCAGCAACTTAAGGACTGTGATACTGCTGAGTATGAAACTAGAAACTAGTTACTGAGAAGCTATAAATCACAACTAAAATTTAGGGCCTACTAAAGAGATTAAGAAAAAGAAGCATGTGATGCTTTTGGCACCCACAGTGCAATAGGGACATTGCTTATAAAGGAAAAATTGTTAGAGCATTAAGGCTCTTTTCGCCAAGATAAACCCAGTACTGCAGTTTGTTTTATGGTTCATAAAGTATCTGCTTTATGGTTTATAAAACCTGATGAACAAAGTCAGGAAACAGTACAAATAGATACCCCAGGCTTAGGCAAATATTTTAAAAGTTTCCGGAATTGGAGGGAGAAATCTTAAATGAAAGGAAAAAAAAAATAATGTAACTACAACAAAGAAATGCTGATATAGTTCTAAATGCTAAGTATGAGGCTATTATTTCGGTTCACTGAAAGATATCTGAAAGCACTGAAAACACAGGTTTATCTGGGTTTGTGCGTTTGTATATATAGATATATCTTTGTATAGAATGTAGAAAAAAGTCAGTTAAATGCCAAAGATTGGATCAGCCTTAAGAACAGTGATGCAACTCTTCAGTAGTGCTATAGGAATACACAGATAAGAAGAAATAAACACAAAGTATATCTGTACTGCTAAATAAATGAGCCTAGGGAGCAAGCTGGAGCACTAGCCATCACAGCTGCAGGAGCGTTTGCAGCATTCCTAACAGCTCTTGCCAGGACACAATCCCAGCGCAGCTCCCAGGGCGGTTCATGTCAGAGACCCTAAAATTCAGCATGGACATAAGCATAGCAGTTTTGTATCCCTTCACCCTGTGCTGCTCTATCAGCACTGTCCCAGCAGGCTAACGCCGGTAGCCTAAAAAAGCCTTGGTGTTCTTTAGGACCTCGTACGCCCACACCTGAAACACAACGTGCATCCTCTCTTTCACGCTATAAAAACGTTGCTTTGATGGTTTGCAATGCAGCCTTCACATCAGTTCAAAATGTTCTCGACTGGTACTAACGCCTCATACAGGAGTACCAGCTGGGGCTCCAAGGAAACCCACAGCTCAGAGCTGTGTGGAGTAGACACAGCCAGTCTGCTCCAGAGGGACACAGTCCCAAATAACGTGGGCATGAACCATGCTGCAGCACTTGTTATATGTAAATAGTATTTGTTGGACATGTCATAGAGAATGCAGTTGTTCACCACCATTAGTAAAAGTGCTACTCCGTTTATGACTTAATACATTTACTACATAACTCAGAGGTGAAGTAAAAAAAAAAAAAAAATAAAAAAAAGAGACTAGAAACGCAAAAAAATTGGGGCAACAGAAGCTGGATCACTACTTAATTTTAGGTCCTTATTTCAGACAAATAAAGTAGGAGGTTTTCAGTTACCCTTCCTAAGCAGTAGAAAGAGCCTGGCATAGCCCCATATTTCCACAGGCAAATTAAGGTCTGCATAGTTACATGCCTAAACTTAGGTAAGACACTTGTGAATCCTGGAGAACTGAGAGCCTGAGAGAGCAAGCGAGTGTGAATGTGTGAGAAGAAATGTAACAGAACAGCCTCAGAAGACAAAATTTGTGTTTGAAATGCTGAACAATACAGTGAGGTGTTGATAGTCTGTGGAAAGAAAAAACACCCTTACAAACCTGTTAACTGAACTGCTGTGATCTTTTTTCTCAACAGGTGGCTATGAGAAAAAATATATGTTTAGATGATAAATTGAAAGCAAGAGCACCAGTACAAAGTTCATGAAATGCTGTAGGAAATTTTAAACAGGTTTTGTTGTATACATTTTTCTAATAAAACTGCTCTTCTTATTTTTACTGGAAACCTTTGAGAAACTTCAAGACCAGCAGTTTTTATCCTCAGTCCCATATATTGCCACATTATGTCTTTTCTCTGCAACCTAAAAAACCCAAAAACTCAGCAAGCCAAAATCCCCAAGAAATTCAGAGCATATACATATGCAAGATTTTGATTTTTCAGACAATTTTTATATTGTATATCCTTCTATTTTTTACTGATTTCACATGGTTTTTTCATATTGATCCAAATACTATTATTTAGGTACCTGTAAGAGCAATGAAACTGAAATTAACCATTATGCACCACAATTTGGCTTGCTTCCACAGGAAAACAGGTAACAGTATTCCACTGTAGAGCATTTTAAAGGATTATGTTTCTATTCTTTAAAAAAAATAAATAAATAAATTCTTGATATAAAAGAAGAGCCTAAGGAAATATATAAAACAACACTTCAGTTTTTGCCTTCACATCACTGCACAAGAAGTACCAAAATATACTTTAGAGAAGAAGAAAGGAGGTGGAGGAGAATCCTACACAATTGACAAATTAAACTTCATGCCTTAAAACCTTTGTTAAATGAATGATTAAACAATAAAGCATTATACAATGAGCGTGTGTTGTGGGTGTAATGAGGGGGTGTAAATGAAGGACAACTGCAGTAAGCACTTTTGTGGCAAACAGGAGGAGTAAAAATAGTTGTATTCCCATCCTTTGTCCCAATCATAGTGATTTAATATCAAATAAAAAACATAGAGTAACTTCTGCCTGCAATAGTCACTGTGTGCACAAAGACATGTATTTCAGGACACATGGGATTAGATTTTCATGTTTATCCTGTTATTGCTAGAAGAAGCAACTAACTCCCACAAAGCCATGTTTTAAACTTACAGCTGTCTAATGCTTGCAGTACGAGGGGTGAGAATAAAGTACTCAAAATTCTGTTTAACCTTTATAAACATTATCCGATACTGACTGTAGAGCTTCTGATGAAGTAAAAAGAATTGTTAAGCCTAGCATCATGTTACTGTTTTCATACACTATTGAAACCTCATTGAGTTGAATAACTTGAACCTTAAATTTCTTTGAGAATTTCAAGGCAGAGCCTTTAGGCTTGATCAGCCCTCAATTGCTTTCGCACTTAACTCTTATTGACTTCAAGGGAGTCGCTCAGGTATGTCTAATGGAAGATTTGGGCCCTCAATGCTGAATTTTCAGACAGATTAAAATAGTGGTATGCACTTCTAGATAGCTACATACAAAGAATACACACCTGAAATAGCCAAAAATAGATTAGTGAATATGCCACTGTTAATCACTGAAAATCTCTGCAAACATGTTTATAAACTTGACACACCATTGAATATATTTTATAAATTGGCATCTTGTTTTGGCATTTTAGTCTATACTTCTTTAAAATATAATTTTAACCTCTTGGCTTTATTGAATATATTATAGGCAAGTAGATTTTATGTTCTTTTTTTATAGCCTTACAATAACAAATCTATAGTTTTTTTCAGTCCCAATGCAATTGCTGTGATTGCTGCACTTCTCAAATACAACCAGCAAGATTTTCTCTGAAGTTTAAGATCTTGACATTGCTAAAGTAAAATTCTGTGACTCTCAAGGCACAGTGAAATCTGTTTCAGCTTTTCATAAAATAAGCAGAAATCTAATGAAAATACATTATTGGAAGATTTGTACAGTTATTTTCTGATCAAGTCAGAAATTCCTGTATGTGTTATACAAAGTATATACTATATGATAAAGTAAAAGTATCTAGTACATGATTTTTGGTAAATTTGATTCCCCTCACAAGTGATATTATGAAACAAAGAAGTCAATCAACATGAATAATAAGAGGTAAAAAACCCCCAAACAACAAAACAACAAAAAAACAAACAAAAAAAGTCCAGTATTTAACTTGCAAAACAGCTATTTCCATGTGCCAATGTTATTAAAGGTCTTAATTCAGTCTTACTTCACTCAGAAAGATTCATTTATTGTTAGTATCACACAATTTCTGCATTATTCAATTCAAATTCTATGTGGTATACTAAAGAATATGTGACATAACAGTAAATATCTTAATTTCTATTCAAAATTAATCAACATTACCATTACTGAAACTTAGTGGGAATAATCTCATGATTAGAGTGTGGCTATTGATGGCTACAGGCTGTTCAGAGGGGACAGGCGAGGAATGATGCATTGCCCTGGACATCAAGAAATGGATAGAGTGTGAAGAGCTGTTTCTGAAGAATAGCCATGAGCAGGTTGAAAGCTTCTGCGTAAGAATTAGAGACCAAGGCAACAAAGGGAACCTTGTGGTTGGTGACTACTACAGGAAGCCTAATCAAGGGGAGCTTGTTGACAAAGCCTTCTTACTCCAGCTACAGAAGGCATTGTGCTTGCAGGCTCTCGTCCTGCTGGGGGACTTCAACCACCCCAACATCTGCTGGAAAAGTAGTATGGCAAGCTGTAGACAATCCAGGAGACTCCTGGAATGCATTGAGGATAACTTCTTCAACTAGGCAATAGACAGCCCTACCAGAGGGGATGTGATACGTGACCTGATGGTCACCAACACAAGTGAGCTAATCGGTGACATCAAGACTGGAGGCAGCCTGGGCTGCAGTGATCATGCACTGGTGGAGTTTGCAGTCCTGAGAGATATGGGTCAGGGGAAGAGTAAAATCAAGACCCTAAATTTTAGGAAAGCAAAATTCCAGGTCTTCGAGGAGTTAGTCAATAGGACTCCGTGGGAAACTGCCTTCAGGAGCAAGGGAGCAGAACAGAGCTGGCAGATCTTTAAGGATGCTTTCCACAGAGAGCAAGAGCTCTCGATCCCCAGATGTAAGAAATCAGGAAAGGATGGCAAGAGACCATCATGGCTGAGTTGAGACCTGCTGGTCAAACTAAAGGGCAAGAAGGAAATGCACAGGCAGTGGAAGCAGGGACAGGGAATTATTCCCGGGAAGAGCATGAGGAAGCTGCCCAGTTGTGTAGGGATGGGGTCAGGAAGGTCAAGGCACGGCTGGAGTTGAACTTGGCAAGGNAAGGCACATGGAGGACAGAGAGGTGATTTGAGACAGCCAGCATGGCTTCACCAAGGGCAAGGCCTGCCTGACCAACCTAGTGGCCTTCTGTGATGGAGTGACTACATTAGTGGGCAAAGGAAGAGCTACGGATATTGTCTATCTGGACTTCTGTAAGGCCTTTGACATGGTTTCCCACAACATCCTTGTCTCTAAATTGGAGAGATATGGATTTAATGGGTGGACTTGTTTGGCAGATGAGGAATTGGTTGGATGGTCACATCCTGAGGGTAGTGGTCAACAGCTCAATGTCCAGATAGAGATCGGTGACTAGTGGTGTCCCCCAGGGGTCTGTACTGCAACCAGTACTGTTCAATATCTTCATCAATGACACAGACAGTGGGATTGAGTGCACCCTCAGCAAGTTTGCAGGTGACAGCAAGCTGAGTGGTGCGGTTGACATGCCTGAGGGACAGGATGCCACCCAGAAGGACCTGGACAAGCTCGAGAAGTGGGCCCATGTGAACCTCATGTGATTCAACAAGGCCAAGTGCAGGGTCTTGCTCCTGTGCTGGGGCAACCCCTGATATCAATACAGGCTGGGATGAGGGGCTTGAGAATAGCCCTGAGGAGAAGGACTTGGGGGTACTGGTGGATGAAAAGCTCAACATGAGCTGGCTGTGTGCTCACAGCCCATAAAGCCAGCCATATCCTGGGCTGCATCAAAATAAGCATGGCCAGTAGGTTGAGGGAGGCGATTCTGCTCCTTTACTCTGCTCTGGTGAGACCCAACCTGAAGTACTGCATCCAGCTCTGGAGCTCTCAACACAAGACAGACACGGACTTGTTGGAAGAGGTCCAGAGGAGGGCCACAAAAAAGATCAGAGGGATGGAACACCTCTCCCATGAGGAAAGGCTGAGAGAGTTGGGGTTGTTCAGCCTGTAGAAGAGAAGTGAGACCTTATTGTGGCCTTTCAGTGCTTAAAGAGGGCTTATAAGAAAGATGAGACAAACTTTTTAGCAGGGCCTGTTGCGATAAGACAAGGGGCAATGGTTTGAAACTAAAAGAAGGAAGACTGGGACTACATATGGGAAGAATTTTTTTACAATGAGAGGGGTGAAACAGCAGAACAGGTTGCCCAGAGAGGTGGTAGGTGTGCCATCCCTGGAACCATTCAAGGTCAAGTTGGACGGGGCTCTGAGCAACCTGAGCTAGTTGAAGATGTCCCTGCTCATTGCAGGGTGGTTGGACTAGGTGCCCTTTAAAAGTCCCTTCCAACCCAAACTATTCTATGATTCTATGATAGTATTCTAACATTAAGAAACAACTATGCAAAGCAAAACACTATCAACTCACATTAAAACCCAATAAGATACTACATAATTTTTAGAAGAATGGCCTTAGGAAGCAAAATTCACAGGCAGATTGGTTCAGAACTGTTTATTCAGAAATCTCAGGAATTTTTGCATCAACTTAAAAGAGAGTAGACTTGTATTCTTGTCTTTGTTTAAATTAACAACTTAATTAATTTTGAAATTAAACAAACTAAAGCATGTAAAAACAGAAAGAATTCTAAATATACAAATATAGTTAATCTTCCTTTATCTTGTGTATGTCATCCTTTATCTGGTAAATGTTTGAAACCTTTTAAAGAATTCCTCCTTCCGCTAAGCTGAGTTTATTGTGAAGGAGGTTAGGACAAGGAATAAACAGTGGAAGTGGATATTTTTGTGCCGCCTTTAGTCAGCTGAAGGGGAAACAGGCACTTTTGTAATTAGGGCTCTCAATACATTAAAAATTGACTGGAGAAGGTAACCTTGACTTACTATTTGTGACTAAAGTACTATGTATATTTACAGTTCTGTAATTATAATTTCCTTTGGTGTTTAAACCTTGTGATAAGGACAGATGTAAGTCTCCTGAGTTCACGGTATACTTAGTCCAGAGATGACTTTCACCCTGTTTTATTTATCTTACGGTACTGTCTTATCTCTTGGGTGTAGAACCTCTACAATACCCTTAAAAGCACATATAAAACTCTGGTTTTACAGGCTGAAAGTGTAGATATATCAGTAGAGATATGACAGACTTCCTCTGCTTACCCTTCATGTTCTTCTCTTTTTTTTTTTTTTAAAAGGAAAAAAAGTCATCTAGTTAAGCAGCTTAGAATGCAGTGATGTGAAAAATCCCTCAGAACTCAGTAATGATGTGTTCGTCTTTCTGCACATCTGCTCAAATTCCAAGTCACAGTGAAGAACCTATAAAAATTCCAAGTCAGTGAGAGAGAGAGAGACTCACAACTGTTAAAGCGCTGCTGCATCAGTATTTCCACTACAGACTTTTTATGGCTGAGGAAGTGTAGCAGTTACAGTCGCAATTTCCCAGCTGGGATGTGAGAACACATGGGCGACAAATACAACCAAGGAGGCAGACTTGGCCTGTTTCCTGTAGCTTGTTATCTTCATGCTTTGTTCAAACCTCACAAAGAAAGAAAGGTGAACCTGGCCTTTGCTGATGTCAATTGAAAGTTTTGCCATTTACTTAAAAGGTTCAGAATTACTTATCATCTTTCTACTCTTTTTGGTTTTAACAGAATCTTTCCAGATAGGAAGCAAAACCTTCCTTTTTGTGTCTGAATATGGCCTTAAGCATTAAGTCAAAGAGAGGAGATCCATACTACTCATTAATTTATTGGATCTATTCATCTTGAAGCCAATATATAAAACTTTAAAGTGGGCATTACTTTTGACTTGTGTAGCTAGCAGGAAGTAAAGGCAAGAAGTTGTTATGAGGAAGAAGAAAAGATGCCTCTCAGCGAGAAGAAAAATAATGGAAGACTGTAGAAGAAGAAAATTAAAACCCAGTAATTTAGTTCTTACAATTTTTAATTGGGCTATGTTGAATCTAACAATATTTTCCTTCCCAACCTTTCCAATATATTCCTAGAATTTGGTACAATTCTTAAAAAAATATTTTAATTTTTCAGTATTTTTCCATGCATAATAATAGTCATTATAAATATTAAAAATAAAGTAGGTAATGTATTAAATCCCAGGCCATATTCTGTCTCTTTTGTCTAAGCAAGCCTTTAACTCATATCACTGACTGCTCCTTTCTCTGCTGAGGAGTGTATCTTTACATCATCCTAAATTTATACCAAATTCACAATTGAACTGACATTGATATGTTTGTAAAATGGATATGTGTACTACTGGGCAAGAAGGTAGGGAATGAAATTCATAATGGCTAGATGCAAAGCCTTGAAAGACATAGAAAAGCCAACTGATCATTAGATCAAATGTTCACCATCTATTTCAAAATACAGCCATACGAGAAGGTGCAACGCTGTTCTATTAGTCTCAAGTTGGAAGTCAGCCTGATGCTGCATTCGTGCATGAAGTTTTCTTCTGACATACAGTACTGCAGTGATACTGGACAGAACAACGGATGCAGGACCTTGACCCTTTACCTCAGATACATTCGGTGAACCAGAAGAACCCACAGAGCTTGGAAAATTGGTTCCCATAGGAATGACTGTGGTCATCTTTTGCTTTTGTTATTTTCACCTTTTTTATCATGCCTGACAATTTTTGTTACAGAGTTTCTTTAGACACTAGGCAGGAGAGATGAGTATTTACTGTGCAAGTAAACACAGCTAGAAATATTCTAAGAATACAAGATTCACTTTGCCCTTGGTATGATTCTTATAGTGAAAGAGAAAATACAGATTTAAGATATCTTTCTCCACAGCCAATCTCCACAAGAACCCTGAAATATATTCCTTTTGGCAGGCAATAAAACATAATTGATAAATAATATATACAGATCATTATAACATTTAAACAGTCACACTAGAGTTCAGCTGTGTTAATTAGATTACAAGTAGGAGGCAAACGAATGATTCAAAATAAACCATACGTAAATAAATAGCTAAAGATTTGCTAAGGGACAATGCTGAAATTATCAACTTAATTAATTTTTACTAATACCAACCTCCCAAACTGATTTTAAATCTTCATAGGAATGGTCTGCAAAATATATACAAATGCAATGGTGGGACACAATACTATGCTGGGATTAATGATCCATGCTTTTTCTGTAGAGAGCGGACATTCTTTAGAAGAACCAGGCTGACACACTGGGGTAGGAAGAAGCGTATCTTAAATTGCCTGAGTTGCCATAAAGGGTGATAAATGTTGAATAAGGTACACCCACACATAGATCATTTTTTTGTTTAAAATGTTATTTTTCTCTGGAATTTTGTATCTGATGTTAAAGTAATTGATATTTCATTTTAACAAGGCTGTCTGATCATTAAATACCACTGCTCATAGATACCCAGTGTAAAATGCATTGTTGCCTCAGTAAAACAGTTTGATACATGTGAAATCATATTCTGCAACCCAATCTACAAATGAGAAAACTGTGGAATACAATTTTATGAGTAACAAGGAGTCAAGAACTAACATCTTAAACCATACTCAACAAATACCTTTATGTAAGCTAAATAGCTTTGTTGCTCAGTTGTCTTCCAGGTCCTCATTCCCTAATTTTCATTACTACACAATCTCAGTTCATTCATAACTTTCTAAAGGAAACCAATTAACTGTTTCCAAAGGAAAACCTGTGTAGGGTTCTGAGGGTAGCTTGCTCCAGGGATCATTTGTACAGCCACAACTACACCAGATTTTCTTCCTTTGCCCTACGCAGTCCTCTAACATGCTTCCCGCAGGTTGTGTACCTGTAAGCATTCCTGCCTGCCCTCAGGCCACATCAAAGAAGAGGCCACCCTCACACTCTCTTTTGAGCTTTAAAATTCTCATGCTGAGGACTTCAGCATATCCTTTGTAGTATTTCAGACACCCAGATCAGAGAAAACACACAAGAAATGATGGCTTTGTCTTGGGGTGATATAGGCAATATTACAGAGAGCCAGGACCATGTGGTATGTAGCACGGATGCAGCGAGTCTGGTCTGAGAGGGGGTAGCCCTGAGTGATTCTCTGCACATGAGCCATTCTGCGCCACTTGGCATGGGATCAGCCCCTTGGGGTGGGTGCAGGTGCAGCCAACTGCTAAAAATGAATGCAAGGTGAAAACAGCACTAGAAAGTGTGGCAGCTGACACCAGATTTCTGCTACCTGCTCTCTTCGTAATACTATCATGAAAGTCTTAGATCTCCCTTGGAATTCTGGAGATTATTTCCTGTTTAGATGTAAATATTCACGCTTGTACTCAACATCGTTGTAGTCAACCCCTCAGCTGCACGCACTTAGAGAAAGAGAACAAAACAAAACAGAAAAGGCATATAAAAAACCAAGGTCTACTTTATTGCACTGCAGCTGAGATTTGTAAGACGCTTGGAGGTAATTTCACCACTATCTATATTCCAATGGTACGTGAGGAGAGTATGTCTATAAGCACATACATACACAGAGAAAGACAATGTAAACTTATCTATCTCGTCCTCAAGGCATCTATAAAGCTATCAGCTGAGGGGTTCATGAAGTATATCAAGCCTGGTTTCTCCAGGCCTATTTGCTTTTAGGAGCAGTGAAAGTCTCATCACTGAAGGAATGCTAAAATGCAACATGCTGCAAAGAGACACAAATTTATACCCTCACAAGCAGCCCAGGTAGAAATTATTACCCTGCCTTTCCATGAGGTTACGTGTGCAATTGGATGTGTAGTTAGCTGTAACAGAAGAGTATCACAACAGAATTAAAAAGAAGATGAAAGCTTACAGAGTGTAAATGCCTGACACTAGTCTAAATCTGCAAAAAAAAAATGATTGGCATTTTGTAGTATGAGCATCCCAAGTAAATCTTTCCCACGCTGATCCTCAGTAACTCTGTGTCATCTTGGGGATAAGTTTCATCCCTCAGTGTAGACCATGGCAAAGCTCACAAAACAATTCCCAAAGTTTAAATGGAGCCTTAAGCGTTACTTGGTTTTGTGCCTCTTCCTTCTTTAGAGCCTGAACTGTATGGCATACCCCCTAGATCAGTCTCTTATGATACCAGCACCTCAAGAACAGCAACCACATTCGACATTAACTGAAACACTTTTACTACTCCTCTTTAGGCAGGGAAGCTGCATGTCCTGACCACGAGTCTGCTGCCCAGGGTCTGCAATGCTGTTTCTCACAGATAATGAGTCACACAGAACAAACTAAAGGAGTACAAGGATCGATAGCGAAAATGAAACGCAACCACCAGAAAATAAACTGTATGAAGGTACGCTAAACGATCTGTTGTCATCTACCAAACTGGAAACTCTAGGGATATGATCAGTCTCTTTAAATACCTTCAGGGTAATAATTTATAAAAGAAAGAAGGGATTTATTTAGTCTAGAAAATGATAAGGACAGGGGGCATTGGCCAAAAGCAAAGAACAGAAAAGTGGTTGCAGTAAATAAGAAAGAGATCTTAACTTTAAGATCAATTGGTTGCAGAAATAAGCTCCTTAAGGGCATTTGGTCAAGGCACTGCCATTGCAGATGCTACGGCGAAGGCTAGATAAATCATTAGTTGGAATGATGTGACGTGGTTCTGCAAGAGGCTGAGTAGCTGCCCAGTCTGATGTTTTTAGTATTATTATTGCACAAATAATATCATACATATAGCTCACTTGCCCCTAGGTTTCACATTTTCATGGTAACACAGGTCTAAAAAAGTCCAAAGGTGGGAGAGATACTCTTAATTTCAATGTCCAGCCGTTTATGTTTTGAACGTCTCAAGAATTAACTGTTATATTTTTAGGATCTCATTTAGATACTGCTGAGACTCTAATTTTACACCAACTTTTTATGCATAAGAGTTGAAATATTTGTCAACACCAGCTCGACTGATGTTAAGCACAAATCTTGTCACTTAAAAGTAACTTTTTGGAGCATGCCTTTTTTCTTGTGAAGTTACTGTCTTTGGCAAAATTTAATTTTCATTTTTTCAAATGCTTTTGAGAGATGTGGCAAAGAATCACCACAGAAGTATAAAATGTTAAGAAATAGCCATTAAGAAGGAAGCTATTTTCTTCATTCATGAATAAAAATTTGTAGATGAGCCATTATTTAAGCAATATTTTTTTAAATGAAACAAAGAGGAGGGAAATCTGAATCCACAGAAGTCATGGGTATCTTGTGTGTATTCCTTACTTAAAAGAAGACAATTGCAAAATTCCTTTGACACTAGAAAGATCAGGATTTCATTAAATTTCATGGACATCAGCTCCCATGAGTACACAGATTAAAATGATAGGATTAAATAAACAAAAAACAGATTGTGTAATGCTGTGAATTTATGCTCCTAGTAACAGCTAAACCTATTATGTCTGATAAGCTACTAAACAGACCTAACCACCATTTACGTACTGTGTCTTTTTGCAGAAAGGACGTGTAATGTGAAGTGCACTTTCTTAGTTAAAATGATAGGAAATGACATGGAATAGGGATCAAATGAACACGTCCATGTGCCAAGCCACTATCACATAACACCAAAGGTAACACAACCACCTGCACTGCTTGTGTTGGTATGAAAGCAAAGCTTATTTACAGGATCCAGGGAGACGAAGTCTCATACCAGCAGCTAATAACTAGCGGTACAATATTGCAATACAACTGGGCTAGCTAGGATCATTGAAGAAAACTATGTTTGGGGATTTTTTGCAAAGATGATAGATGAGGTTTCCTTTCTTTCTACTAAACATGTGGAACTAGACTGTCTTCAAAGCAATATTTTCTTTACTACTTTTCTCACTGCGCAGTGTACAGAATATAGCAAAACCAAATCTTTACTCCTCTCCGATATTACATTATGATCACTTCTCAACAACAAGGTCCTTTAGGAAGACCTGGGAAATAATTGTCCACAAACCTTATGCTCTAGTAGTCACTATATTAAATATTGTTTACTCAAGGAAAACTCATTTTCTTCTTTATATGGTTTGTGTAGAAGTTGCAGACAAGTATCCTACTCCTTCATCTTGCGTCAGATTCAGTGTTGTTTGTGTCTTTGTATGACCCAGAACCTTTGTTACAGGCATAAAACACTAACCTTGTGTTATATGAAGGATTTGTTACAATCTGTTTTCCTAAATGCATTTCAGAAATGTAACAAAAAAAAGTGTTAACAAAACCGTACGGCACCTAAGTACTGAAAATAAGTAATATATGTTGGATATGGTAAACTTGCGACTTTAGACTGATAATTCCATGAAATTAAAGATGTTATTAAAAAGTAACTTTACTAAGTGTTCTTGTTTCGATTTCATGGGGGGCTTACCTTAAGATGAATGGGTACCTAGAAAGGGAATTAGGATTGGGGATTCTAGTTAGTGATTAATTTAGCATGTGGGGTTTTTTCAGGTACAGCTCGCAGAAGAAAAACACTGTTGCATACAGTAGACATCCTAAAGCATGATTTTTGCTTTTAGTATAAGGTCCTGAAATTGGCTTCTGTCATCCCGTATCTGCTTTGTATTGCCTGATACTTAATCCAACATGCGCACAGCTCCCACTGCCATTGGAGAAAAACAGTACTGAAAATGTTGTTCACAGCGTTCAGCAATTTGGACAGATGTACACTAAAGAGATTACAGCACACAAGGATACTAGCCAAGAGGGTATCGAGTCCATCAGCTTTCACATGAACATAATAGTTCAAGGGACATGCTGTGGTTACTGCATCTGTGCTGTATTAAACATATGAAAGGTTCAAATCTGAAAAAGAACTTTTGATAAATTGCAACAAATAATTTGTTGCAGTGATGGGAAAATGGTAGGGCACTGTTGCAAAATTAAATAGACAGTTTGGGCAGGAAGAAAGCATAGAAGAGGAGAGACGGGAGGAATAATGAAATAGATACAGGGAGATATGATAACCAGGAACAAGAAGTAAAAAGTTCATGGAGCCTTAGAACTGCCAGGACTTTGGAATATTGGCTAGATGTGTGATTTCTTTTGCCAGATTGGTGAGGAACCTCACTCCAAGTATTTCATAGTTATTATTCCCCTTGATTCCACTTAAAAGCCAGCATGATTTGTCCCTCACACACATCTCACACGTTTGGCTTTAGGAGCACTTAATATTATTAGAGCAAAGCTACATAATTCAGTGTAGTCTGTAATCCATTTTCCATAATTCAGTCAAAGAAGTGTTTCAAATGATCTTTAAAAAACAGATCACAAGATCAATTGGACAGATTTATTTTTTTTTCATTTGCTGTAAAAACCGTAAAAGAATTAATAAATATTGTATTCCTACTCTCCTTTTAATTATGGTGATCCAATTAGACATGAACATATAGCCATGAGTTACTTTTTCTTGGGATAAAAAAAAAAAAGTGTCATACTATTGTGGGTTAACGCTGGTGGGCAGCAAAGTACCACACAACCACTCACTCACTTCACCCCACCGCCAGTGGGATGGGAGAAGAGGAAAAGAGGAATAAAAGTAAGGAAACTTGGGGTCAAGATGAAAAAAAATAAGCTAAAGAAGGTTAAAGAAGGAATTATTTAATAAGTGGAGAAGAAAACAAAATAAAACAAATTATGGAAAGGGAATCGCTTGTCACCTTCCAAGGGTAGACCTATGCCCAGCCAATTCCCAAGAAAAGGATGGCTAACCCTCCTAAAACCCCCTCTTTTCCCTTTTATTGCTGAGCATGATGTTACATGGTATTGCGTACCTCTTTGGTTAGTTCAGGTTGTCTGCATGGTTGTGTCAGTTCCCAGCCTATGTTGCACCCCCCAGTCTATTCACTGGGAGAGCAGAGTGAGAAGCAGAGGTGGCCTTGATGCTGTGCAAACACTATTCAGCAAAAGCTAGAACATTAGTGTCTTATCAGTATTGTTTTGGTCAGAAATCTAAATCACAGCACCGTATGAGCCACTATGAAGAAAATTAACTCTATCCTAGGCAAGTCCACTACACACACATAATATCAAAAGTTAATGACACGTAAATTAACGTAAAACAGAATATACTATTGAGTATTTTCCTTCAACAGCAGCACAGCTTCTATTTTAAACCAGGGTTTCAAGGCTACATTTTACAAATTTTCCATCTACCTACAGATTTTAAAATAGCTGAATTCAAACTCAAGTTCAGTCCTTTTTGTGGACTTCTGGGAGGTAGGGAAGCAAAGAAAAACCCTGTAGAAACAGAACAACTGTACAAGAATAAGTTTTTAGGTTACATTTTTACGGATTAATAAATCACTGAAAGAACTGCAGTTTAATATTTTAATCTTAGCAATCATGCCTGCAAGCCTCCCTCTAAACTATGTGCAGAATGATACACTTATTGTGAGTGTTCTCTGATGTTGTACTGCATAAATTATCAACTTAGGTTGATAGCTGTCACACAGAAATAAAGCTAAAGCACTATATATTTTAATTAATACATTTATTAAATGAAAATTAGCAGATTATCAACTAAATTAAAAAGCTACACTATAATTATCATAGCTTTAAACGGCAGGTTAAATGTATAATCATCAATTAAAACCATAATTCATTAATATAAGGAGAATTTGAGAGCTTTTTTTTTTTTACATTTGTAGTTCTTTAATTATAAAAGAACAGGCCAAATTATCTTGCTTTTCAATGATGTTCATGTAAAAGTTACATGAAATTAACATGCAATTAAAGAAGGATGAAATGAACTTTTAACTTTGCCACTTATGTGGCTCCCAAGAGGTTAAATGAGGGCAGTAAAAGCCAAGGGCTTTATACCAGTGTGGAAATTGATTATTGCTAAGCAGAAGCAACTCATAAACTAACAAAATGTGATTTTATTTTTTTTTTTTTTT
>VYXH01006711.1:34969-109235 GCA_013397275.1 Burhinus bistriatus | reverse complement strand
TTTTTTTTTTTTTTTTGTATTTTAGTGGAATTCATCAAGAAAATTCCCATCAAAACTGGCAGAGCTATCTGTCTTACATGAGTGACTGATGCAGGTTGCTATCATATACAATATCCTGCACTTTCGTGTGAGCAGCTAAATCAAGCCTTATGTGCTTACTGTGGCTACATCTCCACTGACTATAATGGGAGCTTTCACACCTGTCTCAGATGTGGGCACCAAATTTAAAGTAGTTAGAGTTTTTCCTGTATGTATACATACCTTTAGGAGTTCTGTTTGCTAGGAATTTCAATCTTTGGCTTTGCCCCTCAAAATTTTTTTCCTAAGTTCAGTTGACAGCAGCGACACTGGATGGAGAATTGTATGGAACATCCCCACTCCTTGCTTGATTTCAGCACTCCTGCTCTTTGTCATTATATGTTTAAGAAAGATGAAATTAAGCTTGTTCCCTTAGAAACACCAAATTCCTCATTTCTATCCAGAATGTTCTTGGCTATCACATTTTACATGAAGACATGGCAGAGGACCATTAACCACAGGTAAAAATAAAGATGTTTAAATTTACTACAAAACTCACAAATTTTCTAGGAATCACAAAATCAGTGATAGTTACAATGTTAGTGATTGAAAACATTAAAGATAAGTCACTAAGACATTATAATTTTCTCTTACAATTTTCTCTTACAGTTGTATCAGTCCCAACTGTTCACATTATATATCTTCAAAAAAAAAAAAAATCCACTTCATGCTTAGAAATTTAGAGCATTATGAAATGCAGCAACGATAATAAGTAAACGACTTTGAGACGATCCAGGGGAAATATCATTATAGCAATCAGAGCTAGCAATTATGTTGTTGAATAATACTATTAAGCAGCTTGTGAGCTAAATAATGTATGCATTTATCAAGGAAACTTTTTTGAAAAAGAAGATAGAAGACAACAAGCTCAGAAAGACACAGTCATTTGGGCGATCCAGAGGAAGGAGTCCATTTAGATTATCTTTCCACATGTCACAGATTTAAGATGACAATAATCAGGTATTTTGATTACTTGAGAGGTCCCACCTGTAGTATTTGTCAAATTTTTAATATTAGTAAATAACATTATTGAACGTATTTGCAATTTACACAGAGAAATTAATTCATTCTGCTTACTGTATTCTCTATTTTTGTCTTAAAGATTGAAAAGAGATCAGTATCTCAGGCTGAGCTTTCATGACCCTGGATGAATAAATAGGACAGCAAAGAGCTATATTCATAACCTTTAGATCCCTGAATTTACGCATCAGTGAAACATACTTTGCCAGAGAAGGAATTAAACTAGAAACTGCCTCTTAAGGAAGGGATAGAGAAATCCATTAAGTCTCGGCTGGATTCCTTGGTGTTTCAGGGAATGTCAACAAATTAGCTTTTATTATTTGTGCCTCAAACAATTACAAGCTCAGTGATGTTTAGAATAGAACCTAGTGAACTGAAAACGCAAATCACAAAAGAACAATTTAAAAGAAAATATTTAAGGTAGTGTAATTAAAATAGAATTAAAATACACATAGCAATGCTTTAATCTCAAGGCTCCTTGAGTTCAGCATCTATTTCAGAAAGGGCAACTTCATCTCATTTGTGGGGAGAGAAGAAGTAAGAAAAGAAACACTTTGGTGGAGGCTTTAATTCTTTACTTTGAAAAAGCAAATGAGTGTTTAACAACTTCCTTTTGGCAGCCAATTAAAAAAATTGTTAACTAAAAATATGATTAGCTTCCCTTAACTGCTGTCACCCAGATTTTAAATCTTGCATTCATCTTTTTCTCGCAGTTTTAAAATCAAGTCAGCTGTGTCTTCTGAATTCAAGCTGAGAACATATTTGAACATGCCTTGGAAGGCAGCATCTGCTAGTCCTCCTCTTTTCCAGCACAGGGTGCCAAACTTATGATCAGAAAGAAATTAAAGAAAATGTACTTTGTGTATGGAAAGAGCAATTTTCATTTTCTTTCATTAGCTTTCGACTTTCCACTGTTCATTTCTTTTTAATGTCTTGCCTATCTGTGTTATGAGATAGCATCAAGCTTCCTTATTCACCTGCTCTTTACTACTTGTTTCCTCTTTTTTCTTTTTATTGTATTCCTCTTAAACTATTTCTTTTTTAAATATTTCACTTTTTTTTTTTTTTTTTTTTTTTTTTTTTTTTTAATTTTTTTTTTTTTTAATTTTTTTTTTTTTTTTTTTTTTTTTTTTTTTTTTTTTTTTTTATAATGGAGCCATTAACAGACTTATTGGGGAAAAAAATCAGAAATGGAAATGTGTATTGTCTTATATACTACAGTTTTATAGTGACACAACATGAAAAACTTCTGGACATCCCAGATAAATCACAATCCAAAATGACAAATGTCTGTCAAAATAATGTCAACATTGCTTCAAAGTAGGATTAATTGCATGTTTTAAAGATACAGAACTCCAGTTTGACTTAACAATATATGAGGAAACCAATATCTGTAGTAAGGAGAAATTAGGAGAAATTAACCATTATGTATAATAAAATGTTAAGCAGCAGCATGTGAAAGAGACTAAAAAATAAAGGAAAATCCACCAACCTAACCTTTTAATTTTCACCACCGTTAAGCTCTAGTAGGAATATCAATGATGCACTCAGAAACCACTGAAACATCACACTGCATGGGACAATAGCATCAATAAAAAGGAAACATTTGATTATTTTTGTTCTTATTTATTGATAAACTATTTAGCAAAGTATAGATGAACATGAATATAAGAAGACCCAGTAGTACATGAGAGCTTTCAGGATTTGTATTTAAAGAATATGTTCAAGCTTGTGTGTTTACTGAAGTAAAATCAGTGCCTATAAATAGGTATATTATTTGAACCACTTGAGCTCCACATCTCTCAAAAACAAGATTATCATGACATTCATAAGAAAACCATGCAATCAGACACTTCTTTCACTCCAGGTAAAATTATAAAATATTAGTATTTTAGGGTGATGACAATTGTAATATTCCAAATGGTCACACAATAAAATAATGGAAGGAATAACATTTGAGCTGAATATTTCAAATACAATTAAAAAAATGTCAGTTACCTATGAGTTTTAGCTGGGCTGGAAAATGAAACGTTTTCAGAGAAATAAGTAATCTAATGTTTTCCAAATTGTTACTTCATCACTGATAATGTTACAAGCTGTACAAAGAGCAATAAACAAATCCCTGTGTTCTATGGTGGACATCAGAAAAAAACCCAACAGCCTATCACAGTTGCAATGAACAAGGTATTGAATGACTGGAGGTTTTTTTAAAGCCAGCAATATTCTGAACAAAGGTCTTATCATATACTTGCTTCTGTATCATATTCATTGGTTTCTTATCACATTAGCCAACTCCCCTCTCCCTAATAGCACATGAAAGTGATAATATGTTGAAACGTTGATAATACTTTAAGACTTATTAACAACTTTCATGAGATTAGCTGCTTCTTTTTTCACTAGCACAGTAAAGCTCTCAGATCATATACTGTCAAGTACCTTTCATATAATATTAGTTTAAATGAAATCATTAAGACAAAAGGCAGGCCAAAGATATGATATAAAAGTCTCACTGTTTAAGTAACTTCCTAAGTATACAGGCTTATATTTTATTACACTAGATCACAGAAAGCGTTTCTATTGTCGATATTTCCCTCATATCATTATTATGATGATAGATGATTATGTTTCACATAACAGTCAAACGAAAGGCAATCTTAGCATCCTCTCTTCACAGTGCAGCCACTGTAATAACTCAGGTTCCTGGAATACATCCATTGATGTATGACTATTGCATCAAAGGGTGATGATGTCTTCAGTCCTTTTCCTGTATTTCCTGTTGGTTGCTCTCTGATAACTGACTACCATATTAGCATGGTATCTTAATTAAGGAATATATTGGAGCTGATATGATCACTGACAAAGGATATAAACATGGCTTTACAGCTGTGGTTTCTTCATTTAGATAAGAAAAATATTCCGAGTTGGATTAACACAAATTTAAAATGAAACAACATTTTGAAAAGATAGAAGCTGCCAAATTTCCTCAAACAAACACATCTCTATTCATTAAGAAAGTTTGGGGAAATTACCAAAGAGGGAGTTCTCATAACTGAATATGCAGGATGTATTATGTCATTCCATAATGCAAAAGGTGCATAATTCAAGCGGCCTCCCACTCCTTGAGGGAAAGCAGTGCTGTTGGGATCTAGCAGAGCATTGGGAGGGTGACCATAACATCAGAAAAAGGAGATGGATATGCTTGACTAACCTGATCTCCTTCTGTGACAAGGTGACCCACTTGGTGGATGAGGGTAAGGCTGTGGAGGTTGTCTACCCAGACTTTAGCGAAGCCTTCAACACCATTTCCAGCTCCATTCTCCTGGAGAAACTGGCTGCTCATGGCTTGGATGGGTATACTCTTCACTAGGTAAAAAACTGACTGGATGGCTGGGCCCAAAGATTTGTGGTGAATGGAGTTAAACCCAGTTGGCAGTCGGTCACAAGTGGTCTTCCCCAGGCCTCAGTATTGGGGCCAGTTCTGTTTAGTATCTTTGTCAACGATCTGGACAAGGGCATCGAGCGTACCCTCGGTAAGTTTGCAGAAAACACCAAGTTGGGCAGGAGTGTTGATCTGCTTGAGAGTAGGAAGGCTCTACAGAGGAATCTGGACAGGCTGCATTGATGGGCTGAGGCCAATCGTACGAAGGTCAACAAGGCCAAGTGCCAGGTCCTGCACTTGGGTCACAACAACCCCATGCAGCGCTACAGGCTTGGCAAAGAGTGGTTGGAAAGCTGCGTGGCGGAAAAAGACCTGGGGGTGTTGGTCAACAGTCAGCTGAATATGAGCCAGCAGTGTGCCCAGGTGGCCAAGAAGGCCAATAGCATCCTGATTTGTATCAGGAACAGTGTGGTGAGCAGGACTAGGGAAGTGATCGTCCCCCTGTACTGGGCACTGGTGAGGCTGCACCTCGAATACTGTGTTTAGTTTTGAGCCCCTCACTACAAGAAAGACATTGAGGTGCTGGAGCACATCCAAAGAAGGGCAACAAAGCTGGTGAAGAGTCTAGAGCACAAGTCTTATGAGGAGTGGCTGAGGGAACTGGGGCTGTTTAGCCTGAAGAAGAGGAGGCTCAGGGGATACCTTATCGCTCTCTACAGTTACCTGAAAGGAGGTTGTAGAGAGGTGGGGATCAGTGTCTTTTCACAACTAACAAGTGATAGAACAAAAGGAGATGGCCTCAAATTGCTCCGGGGAGGTTTAGATTGGATATTAGGAAAAATTTCTTTATTGAAAGAGTTGTCAAGCATTGGAATGGGCTGCCCAGGGAAGTGGTTGAGTCACCATCCCCGGAGGTATTTAAAAGATGTGTAGATGTGGTGCTTAGGGACATGGTTTAGTGGTAGGCTTGGCAGTGCTAGGTTGATAGTTGGACTTGATGATCTTAAAGGTCTTTTCCAACCTAAACAATTCTATGATTCTATATGAGAAAATTTGTATGCATCCATGCTCACTCTTTTATTACTGGGAATTAGCAGCATTTTAATAAAACTGTGTATAGGTGTGAGTAGCACTATAATTTGCCTAATAATAACTTTAGTTTTATTTTGACTAGGCATTTCAAATTTTGATTAAACAATCAGTAAATTCCAGGTGTTTCATAAGGTGTATTTCCTTAGTTGACACAAATTTCACAGAGGATAGCTTTTGTCCACAGAAAAATTATCTGTAGAATGCCTATTGTACTTAGCTTGTACACCAAATTTATTTGGTTAAGCATAAGCTCAGCACAGGTACCCCTTTACCTATGACTGTATTCATGGAATGGTCTGTACTCACCTTTTGAATCCGCAGACAAGACTGCTATTGTCTGCATTAGCATGGTGGCCAGAAAAGGGTAAAATGAACACAAAGGCATTTGTAAGAGCTATCTCTATGGGCTGCAACTTTTTCTGAAAATTTGGGAGAGAGAGGAATGAGTGGATGGATACACAGTCAGGGCTTTTACTCAGCTGTCACCCTGAAATGGCTAGCACAGCTGAGTTAGTGCAGAAAGAAGCAATGAGTCAGATATCCGCAATTGGCATTGTTTATTTTCCTTTAGGAACAAGGGTAGAAAAAACGACAGCTATGATTTTCTAAAGCACAATCTGGTCTCAGCTCTCTGCTCTTGAATAGCAAGAATTGCACTTCCTTTTTCTAGAGGCAAAATTTCCCTGCAGTATTTCTTCAGCAGAAGCTGTAATAGAGGTATGATGCTGTGGATTGAACTACAGTCTTGAAAAGTGTGGCTGTGACCCATTATCTAAAGTTTCAGTTCCAAACTTAATTCTTTTTTTAGCCAGCTGTGTTAATAGATCTTCTCTGTAGCATTCTACCCTCTGGACTGTAGCTATAATAGGACAGCTAGATCTTAATAGGTAATAAACCACCTATGATTGCCTCCCTTTCAAATACATAATATTTGCATATGAATGAAAGCAGAACTGTGCCTCAACACACATCATAGGCATGAACTTACATTATAGTGCCCCAGATTTCCTATTTAAATAAGTTTATAGTGCCTTTGTTTCCTCCAGTTAGATTTGTTTTGATAATTTTGGGGTTAACATTTATTATCCTAAAAAAAAAATATGCCTTGAAGTAGGAGATGTAACAGATACTATTTATTATTCCCTAGCAGTCAGCTGGAAATCAGTGGATTAAAAAACAGAACACAAAATCCCCCACCAAAACCTCAAATAAACAACCAAAACCAACAACCCCAAGAAATCAAATAGAAATAAAATAAGCAACTTCCCAACATATACTGGTAGAGGTGCATTTAGAAAGAGACTGATGAAGATTAAAATTATGTAATCATGAAAAATAAGCACGTAACCTGTAATCTTTCTGCTGTGATATGGGAACATTTCTCTTGACTAGTACTATAGGTCCCATTTCTAAGAAGAAAATATAACAGATATGCAAAAATATATGTATGTCTACATATGAATACATTTACCTATATATAAATTCATAAATACCTATATGCATGTATTTCACTAATATCAGCGGTTTATTTTAACACTGTCAAAGAACAGTATTGTATAACTCTATTACTGCTCACATACCATTTCTGTAATGTAATCATCCTTAAATTTGAAAGCAACAGAGGTATGGAAAGAGCAAAAAAATTAACTAATGTTATTTTTAATAGGCCTTGTATATGCACAAGATTGATAAGAAAATAAGAGTAATAGTTAAGAAAGTAAGTAATTAAATGGCATAGTTTTATCTTTAGAAACTTTTCCAAGAATTATCTGTATTTCACTAAGAGAACATTAAAGGTACTCTGTTTTCCTACATGTGTAGTCTGAATGCTTGCCTTCAGTACCACACCTTGCTCAAGTTAGTATACTTGGCTACCCCAGTCATTTTCTACTGCTAATCTAATCTCTCTGTGAAGTATCAGCATCATTTTGTGGTCCCATTACAGTCTTTCTGAGGGGGCTGAGTCTCCCCGTCTGTTTCCAGATGAATAGTCAAAACATTAGACCATAGAGACAACACGGGTACAATTAATCTTATCTACTTGAAACAAAACTACCATGTAGGCAACAGAGCTAATCAGTCTAGTCTCCTTTATAATCAGTTGAGAGAAAGAGCTGCTGTTAGCATTAAATTTATTTGATCTCTTAGATATCTGCTTTAGGATAAGACGAATTATGCCTAAAACTGCCTTTTTCTTCTGTAGCTTGTAATCAGAGTCTAGATAGGTAGGTCAGACATAGATGCTGCCTGTAAGATAAGTACCATCCCTTTTTGCTCTCTAAGTGTACATACTTCATTTTTTTGGCATATTGATTTACATAAAATGAAGTATTTAGAGTACTTACTTCTGATAAAGAATAAAGATCCTGTTCCAGTGCCTATTTAATAAAAAGTTCAAATAGGGACAACCACAATGCGCCTGAGAGAAACCCAACCCAAAAGAGTCAATAAATGGATTTGTTTTCCTTATTCTAGAGAGCCAGCTCCAAGTGTCTACTTGTCCTCATTCACAGCACTTTTGAAAAACAGATATTACCCATTCTCTGAAAGTATAGTAGTCCTCAGAAAAATGGTTATCCTGAGGTAAATAGGTCTCAGTTTCTTCGCGAAGAGTTTCAGAAGTCTTAGTTTCATTAAATGCAAACCACAAAACTTAAAAAATTCTTGAAAGACTCCACAGAATAGAAAAATCATTTCCCATTCAAACAGGAGATCAAAAAAAGATTTTAAGAAAACAACAGTGTGCCTCACAATAAAGTTCAATAACTTCTATGACTTAATTTTTGCTGTTTAGAAAATAAATTTCTCTTCAATCTGCATAACTCCTTTAGTCAAACCTGTGCTAACAGAAACTTGCCAAGGTCATTGTTTGTCCCTTTGAGCAAGATCAAAGTGAAAGCATTGGAGCTAACTATATAAATGAGAAAAGATAAATGTATTAACTGATATATAAGGTGGCTTTGACTGCCAAGAAACAACATTAGAAGATTCTCACTCTGGCTCTGACTTGGCTTAGTGTCAAATGTGAACACAGAGCCAAGCCAGCCACAGGTGCTGAACTCTAATTTAACTTTAACTTGCATTACACTCCTCACCACATTGTGGCCAAAAGAGTAGACCTGCCAAATCTTCAGCTGGAACCAAAAAGGCTCTTAATTGGCCACCAAGGGTGAAACAATAAGAAAGAAGTCCTGTTTTATTTCCCATTGGGAGACTGAGAGTCTGATATTATAAAGTACAACGATGAGTTCCAGAGTCTCTCCATGTTTTTGGCTTCCAATGTATCAGTACTTCCTCTCATCTTCCAAATCATTAGACTGGGCAAAGTGTTTAGTTCTTCATTTTTTATTTATACAAAATCCAGGAAAATAACTATGTTTATATAGTCAATATTAATCCAGGCACATGCACACACGAAAAAGCAAAAAGCAAACCCAAAACCAACCTTCCTGTTAGCATGGCTTTAGCATGTTGCTATATGAACAAAGATCTATTTCTGTCATTCCCAACAGCTTTCCATCACAGCCCGATATTAATCTTCCAATATGTTACAGAGAGAAAACTATAAGCAGTTGAATATTTAAACCAGTGTGGCCTGTGCTTTGATAAAAGTCATTGAGGCAATATCAGACAAAGAGAACAAGTAGTTAACCACCAAGTCACTCGGTTATTTGTGAAGATCCTCAAATGCAAGATTCATTCACGTAGGTTAGTCTTCTAAAAGCAAGTTGGACATACCATCCATGCTGCCTTTATAGTTAACAGAAATAAAAAAATCACTTTGAAATTCAGGTAAATAACACCATTTTATGATGGAGTTAAATAATTCTCTGAAGGTACCTGTCTCTATTGTCTACAGAAACAGCCTGGAAGAATAGCTTGACTGAGACAACTAATTTCTAAATATCTATGTATTTCATTGTAACTGAGTTCACTGGAAACTAAGTGCCTAAGTGTCTTTCCTCCATTAAAGGAGTGAGGAAAGAGGTAAAATAACCGTTATTTACTGATCAAAAGGTAAAAATACCTTTTTGTTCTACATAAAAAAGAACAAATTTATTACAGTTATTTGCCATATAAATTCCTCATACATTGTTTCCTCACTCCAACTTTTGCTATGTTTGCTGGGTTTTTAGGTCCTTTCTTTATAGACTTTCTGGAATATGAACCACAGGAAAATTGGAATTGTACAGTTTTAATGTACATGTATAATTTTTTTGGTGGCATTGATGTCTGGTATAAACATCAACTTGTGATATGAAAAACTTCAAGTCTATAAACACCAAATACTGATCAATTTGCACCTGTTTCAAGACATCGGGAATTCCAGGAAAATGGTAGCCTCTCTTCTGCTATGACAGTCAATATAAACAAGAAATGCTGTTTGTTCAAATAGCAGAAGTTTGATTTAGGCTTCCATGACCTCCTCTCAAACTTCTGTAAAACACTTAGATTTCAATGTTTATTACAAACCATGACTATTGTCTATGATATGAAAATATAAATGATTTTTTTTTCTTTTAAAAGAAAAGCAAAAACATCTTTTCTAACTGACTGTATTGTGGCAAAATAGCTATTTACATGTCTAAACACTAACTTGTGTACAACATTTTTACTACTTTTTCCTTCCAGCACCAGGTTTCAAACTAGCATTTGAATTCTTGAAACAGACAGTTAATTTTCTCATGTCAGCTTTTCTTGTAGGTCCTTACCATCCAGAAAACAACATTTATTTATGTCCAATTCCTGGATGCTGAACAGCTAATATTGCAATCTGCTAATATTTTGGAAAGTCAGTTGTACTCGTCTCATGACAAAACACTCTTACTCTCTAAAACACTTAGAATTAATATTTACCCTTACTGAATCTTTCAGACTGTACCAGAAACTTTAACATAAGGTGTCCAAATCTCCATCCACCCTTGACTGGGAAGATTAATAATAATTCTTTTTGATTGGAATTACTCTGTTGGCCAGCAATGGTTTCCATGGTAATCAGGTGGTAGACAGAGCTGAAGCAGATTTCATCAGTCGTAAAACAGCATTAAAATTATCCTACACTTCTAATTATCTCTTAGTAGGACTGACTTTTACATACTGTAGCTCAGAGGCATAAGACGATGACAGTTTTAACTATTGGAAAGCTTCCACATGGAAAGGAATTGGAATGCCCTCTTCTAATAGCTAGGGTTTTTGGGGGTGTTTTGGGGTGGCTTTTTTTTTGTTTGGTTGGTTGTATTTTTTCAGATAAGAGTGTTGCGAATTAGAGGATTTTTATAAAAGGAATTAAATATGATGAACTACAGCTAAGACACACCTGCTGTATAACACTGAGACTTTTAGTCAGTGTTTCATGTGCTAATGGGAGCAAATCAAACTGCTGCAGGACTTAGGAAATTCCTGTCAGAATAAATCATGTATCTTCAAAAACAGTAGGTTGAAATGTGAGGATAGGTGATTCCGGCAGCAAGGACAAACATATTTTCCAGCTCATGCTGTTTATATTTGTATTGTTGTTATTATTATTATTATTATGATTATTTCTGTTTGTTTCTTTAAAGAAAAAGTCCTTGGGAAAATCCAATATGAGATTTTTATTCCACAGTCCAGCTGCTTCCCCTGGCATAGCAGTAGCCAGTGTATGATAAGCATGCCAAATGAATACTTAATCCTTATTTTAGTGGCAAACTCAGGAGTTGGTTGATGCATGTTCAGAATATGAATTAAACTTGAAAAGAAGGCAGCCGAAAATTACTATATATGCCTGCATTTACCACAGCAGAGCTTAATTCAAAGGATGAGAGTACATTTACAGTAAGTATTTCTGGAAGCTCTAGATAAACTTAGGAGTAAGAGAAGGGGGAAGAAGAAGGGAATAACCAAGAGCTCATTAAATGGAGTTTATTTTTCAGGTGAGAAAGACATGGGATAAGGCTGAATGGAAAAAAACAATGCATATTTGATGGGACTCCAGGATGACAAATTTGGCGGCTTTGGTTCAAAACTGAATTTTCAGCTTATAGGCCTTGTGTACATATCTGACTGCAAGCATTTTTATTACATGGACAGCTATAGCTGTACATACGCAAAATCAGAGACTGATCTTTGAAACTATGACACTCACAACAAGGCATGTAGTCAATGACAGGAAATCACAAAAGGGAATGATAATGCAACTTTTCCTTCTAGTAATGACTGTAGAAGTTGCCATGAAAGGACAGAAGAAAGACATTGAAATATTAAAATCTATAGATAATACCAACTTGAAAAATTAAAGTTTAAGACTACCAAAATTCATGCCAGATGTAATGCAGCGGGTCAGAATATAGTCAGAACTTAGTTTCCTAAAAATACTACCAGAAATGTAAATATGATTCTAGTTCATGGAGTATAAATGATCAGTGAGTGCACACCATGAACATGCTCTGCAGCCATGAGATACCAGGTGATGGGCAGAGGTTTGAGCTGCAGGCCTGCAGGCAGATGCCAACAGGTAGAAGGTCCCACAGCAGGATTCCTTGAGTCCCAGACTCATGGCTGCAGTGCTGCCAGATCCTCACTGCTCTCTGTTCTTGGAAAAAGGAGCCCAAAATCCTTGGCTGAAGTCATACTCTTCAGCATTGCAGTTACAGAAAGGATTCTTGGAGCATCGGGGAACTCCTGCTACAGAGACAAGTCTCTGAACCTGGAAATCTTCCAAATGTCATCTGAGATCTGAACATCCAGGATGGTGCATCCAGAGGCTACGAGCAGTTAAAAAAATAATTCTGAAGATTGTGGAGAAACAAGCATTGCTACTTCCATTTTTCAGGTCTAATTTTGCCTGGAGATGAAGTCGTTATTTACTATTAGTTTTATTAGTTTAATGCCCAAGAGATCCAGTCAAATTTGAAGACCTAAATGTGCCTGATAAAATATAAACAAGCAATAAAAAAGTCACGTGAAAAATAAGGCTTTAGGACAAGGCTTAGAAGACCGTTAAAATGGAATATTATAAAAAATTAATAAATTGGGAGAAAAAACAGAAGAAAAATGAAATAAAACATTTCAGAGTATGAAACGGTATAAAGACTGATAAAAGGACTATGACCTTTCAACTTCTGACAGACCATCAGTTTGTATGTGATCCAGTTCATTAATATGTCCAAACGAGACATCATTACTGACTGATGGCTATTCAATTGCTTATGAAAATTGATCCTGTGGTCTCACTTCACTTCCTGTTGGACAGATATCTGCATTACAGCTGACATTCTTGTTGACAGTATCAAGAAGAACGCCATGAACAGAGCAGAGGTGGAGAAAACCTGTGAAGAGATTTTGATTCCTTGCAAAAAACAGTTTGTTTGGTTCACTTTTTCAATATAGGACTTTGAATAATCTTTCAAAAGATATTCTTTGTAGCTAATCTCAGATTCACAGTAGTTCCTTCCTCAGTAGAAATGTGGTGCTCAGCAATATTTCAAGAAACACATGTAAAGGATGGAATTCTGCATTTAAATCACTTTTATTAATCAAAACTTACTTTTTTAGATGTGCCATTTTTTGCATTAGGTAAATGGCTATTCCAGTATTTACAGTATTTCATAAATGCTTTTATCCTTGTAATAAATTTTTCTGAAAGCAGCCCCTACTACCAAATAGTAATTACAGACAACCCTAACCATCATCACGAGCAGCCTCCTTAAATTCAGTATTATTCCTAACACCACTGTGGATAATTAAAACCCTAAGTATCTTTCTGAATCGGGGCAAAGCCAGAGTAAAGTAATTTGTATAAGGTAAACTGACAAGACTAGAGGACCCACTGTACACCATATTTCAATAAAGAACACAAAGTTTAGCAAAAAATAGTCATATGTTTATCACTCTATTTGTTTAAGAGGGAGGACACAGCAAGCAGCAAAGGAAATAAAATGAGTTTCAGATTTGTCTCATAATTTGCAAATGCTGGGTAATTAACAAATTAAGCTTAACATTGCAAGGGAAAGCACAGGAGGACAAAAGTTTAACATAATTAGAATCACATTAGAGTAAGAAGATGGAAGACCTGATTCTGCATTTATCAAAGGCAATAGCAAAACTCCATTATTTTTGAGTCAGGCGAGATTGGATCCCTTTAAAAACTGACATGTTTCCAAAATACCAAAACAATGGCTAGCAGCAGCAAAAGGAAACAGATTGTTCAGATGTTGCAAATAGAACACAGCTAATAGCACCAGAAGGAAACTCATATATTTATTAGTGTGAAACACAATGTACCATAAGCAACTTCAGGGACCTCTGGATTGGAATATTTTACAAGTAAGAAAAATCTAGATTTATACTTTCTCCTATCTAATCCATAAGAACTGAATTGTAATAGAAATATCCTGAGGAAATTCAAAAGAAATGTTTCTCTGAGATTTGTCTGACTAAATCTACAACTAAGACAGAGTTCCTTATACTCAGTAAAAAGAACCAGCATTTTTAGAGTATGATCTCATTTCACTACCAGGTAGCTGTTTGTAATAAATTAGTTGAATCATATCCTAGAAAAGCCTACTTCTTTTCAGTAACTAAAGAGGTAATCTAGGTAACAAGGTAAAGTTAGGTGAGATGAATCTCACGAGGTGTGTAACTGGGCGAGGGGAAAGGCAACGTACACCACTTGGTTTAGGGTAGGAGCACCAATCTTTCATAGGGTTGGCTAATCACTACTGAAGATCCTTGAGTGGGGACAGTAGACTCAAATTAACGTGAGCCTCTATCATGACCTACATGATATGTAATATGGGCTGAGACTTGACAAGTGATCCTTCTGTGTCATGATGTTCATACAGAAAATACCTGGAACCAGAGGCCCCTTTCACCCCTCCGCTCTTTGCACACAAGAACACTCTCCTTTCCACAATTTAGCCTACAACAAAGCCAGCCTCAGACCAGCCGTTTGCATCATGACAGGAAACATGCTAATCACCGAGTTCCCCTTATGGGCAAATTGTGCCAGACCAACCTGACTGCCTTCTATGATGAGAGAACTGGCTGCGTGCGCGAGAGGAGAATGGTGTATGTGACACACTTTCACTTTAGCAAGACATTTGTCACAGTCTCTCATTGTATTCTTTTAGCCAAATTCATAAACTATGGACTGGATAAGTGGACAATAAAGCAGGAGAAAAATTGGCTGGACTGCTGGTCTTAAAGACTGGTGATAAGCAGTAAAAAAGCCAACTGGCAATATTACTTGGGCAAATACTGTTCAATGACTTTGTTAACAAACTGGAGGATGGGTGAGAGGACACTCTCAGCATATTTGCAGATAATACAAAATTGGGAGGAACAGATGATACGCTTGAGGGCAGGGCTGCTATTCAGAGGGACCTGGATAGGTGTGAGCAATGGGCTGACAGCAACATCATGAAGTTCAAGAAAGTGTAAAATCCTGCATCCGGGAGGGAATAACCCCATGCAATACTATCGGCTGGAGGCCAGCTGGATAGAAAGTGTCTTGACAGAAAAGTACCTGAAGGTTCTGGTGGACAAATTGAACATGAGTCAGTAGTGCACCCTTGAAGCAAAGACAGAAAGCAGCAACCTGGGATCCATTAGCAGCAGTGTAGTCAGCAGGTCCATGAAAGCAATCCTCCTCTGGTTGGCTAGATGTGGGACTAGATCTCGGATGTTGTGTCTGGTTTTGGGCTTCTCAGCACAAGAAAGACAATGAGTGGGTCCAGCAAAGATCATCAAGCTGGTGAGGGGGATGGAGCACATGGTGTGCAAGGAAAGGCTGTGAGATGCTGTGAGGTCTTTCCAGCCTTAAGAGAAGAGGGCTCAGAGGAGACCTCACTGCTGTTTTCACATACCTTGTGGAAGGGCAAAGAGAAGATGGAGCCAGTCTTCTTGGAGGCACATGGTGACTGGTCTGGAGGTAATGGAAAATAAGTTGGAGGATGGAACTTGCTGAATGGATATGGGTTTGGGTGGGGTTTTTGTTTGTTTGTTTGTGTTTTGTTTTTTTTTTTAACCGTAAGAGTGGGAAAAAACACTGGAAGACATTACCCAGAGGGACTATAGGGTCTCCACAGGGACATCAGCGCATTCAAAATGCAACAGGACATGTCCCTGAGCAACTCTCTCTAACTGGACCTCCCTTGAGCAGAGGTCAGACAGACGACCTCCAGCGGTCCTTTCCAGCCAATAAGGTTCTGCTTCCTGTGAGTATAGCTTGCTCTGATGAAGTGCTCTCTTGCTTCTGAGGGCAGAGAACGTCATGAAGGTTTTTGCCATTTGCTACATGTAACAGAAGTAATACTGCAAGAATAAATCCTAGTCAGGTCTGTTCTTGGGTTAAGGGGAAAGAGTTATGCAGACAGTTTAAAAATATTAAAGTTAAATAAAAAATAAAAATTTATATATGCTGGCTCTCAGCAATGTAAACAAATTCATATTTAGTTCAGATAAGGGCACTTCAAAGAAGTTGGTTAAAGGGGCATAAATGGGACTGAAGAAAAATAAACTTGACCAAGACTTAAGGAACCAATGGAGTATGGTAACCAAAGGAAAATCAATGTTTGGAAATAGGGCTATGAAAAAAAGATGGAGTTGTTTAAGGAAGTAGCAGTTAGATACATAGCAAGGGCTATTTGCGGAGGCAGTAATGTATTAGAAAGGATTAGTTCCTATGTGATTTTTTTTTTTTTAAAGTAGTTGTCCATTGCAAATAAGCTAACAGATTTCATCTAGAAGTATAGTAAGCTAACGCTGTTTAAAGAAAAATACTTTAAAAATCTTGTCTTGCAGGCTGCCACTGAAGGTTACACTTTTTGTTTTTTAGTGTATCATACAAGCCTATTTTCAGTTTCTATCATCTATCCAGTTTCCTATCAGAGGACAGGAGCCTAATATAAAGAAATTAAACCATGAATACAATCTTTTGAATGCATTTCAGAAAGGTATGTGTGTTTCTGTATTAGGGATAAACTGCAAGAGCATCTGTTCCTCTCAGTGAAACTTCCCAAGTTTAGTTTATGTATAAAAAGGGACAGTAGGTATTTGAATAGGTATATGATCTGCTTTTCTAAGAGCAACTACGTGGATAGCCACAGAGCTCAATAATTTCAAAAATGATAACTGCTTTTTGGTGCTATTAAGGAGTCAAAAGAACCCAAAAATAGTAAAGATTGTAAAAGCAATTTCATAATTCAATCCTTTACACAATGCAACAGTTACAGTTTCAAGATTAATATAGTTTTGTATAACTCAGAGTACAAAGCCGTGCTTTCTCAAAACCAGACTTTTTTTCATTGTTAAAATTATAATCTTGAAGTACCTGCTTACAACCAGTGTAATTCACTGCCCTTTTAATTTTTCTTTACTCACAATTTAATTAATATGCTACAAATTAAAAATCCACATACCCTAGCATAATGAGCGTCAGAAATTAGTATGAATTTTTTCCTTCCTTTTCACATTCCCTTCTGTTGTTGGTAAACCCTGCTGGACAGCTAAGCACCACACAGACGCTCGCTCACTTCCTCCCCACCCCCCAGTGGGATGGGGGAAGAGGAAAGGAAGAATAAAAGCAAGAAAAATTGACTGTATAGGTTAAAAAAAAAAAAAAGTTTAATAAGTGAAGGATAAGTGGAAGAAGAGAGACAAAATTAGAACAAATCAAGTGATGCAAAGGTAATCATTCACCACCTTCCAAGGGCATACAGACACCCAGCAAGTTCCCAAGCAAAAGATGGCTAACTTTCCCAAAACCTCCTCTTTTCCCTTTTATTGCTAAGCATGATGTTATATGGTATGGAGCATCTCTGGTTAGTTCAGGTCATCTGCATGGTTGTGTCAGCTCCCAACCTATTGTGCAACCTCTAGTCTTTGCACTAAGGGGTCACAGTGGGAAACAGAGAAGGCCTTGATGCTAGCAAAGCTAGAACGTGAGTGTCTTGTCAGTATTGTTTTGGTCACAAATATAAAACACAGCACCATATGAGCCACTATAAAGAAAATTAACTAGCCAAGTACACCTTCTTTCTTTACCCCTTCCTGTCTCCCTTTCTTTAATGAACAGCATCACCAGCATGCTGTAGTTTGTTTTGTTCTTAGTAATATAGTGTTATATATATCATTATATTTTAATTCTGCATGCTAATACTGAATATAATTTATCTTTTTCAGACCTCCTGAAGGCTGGCTCTTTATATTCTAAATATAAGCTCATAAGAAGACACATTCCTATGCTCAGCAGAGAAGATCAGTGCAAAAGTACCTGTGCGTAGTTTATCCCTCCAGTCTTTCCCAAAACTGCTAGCTTACAAATATGAACAAGAGCATTGCTTTTGCAAAATAATAGCATAAATTACAAGGTAGTTAATTAAGAAATAGCCTTCACTCCTCCCAAAAATTCAATAAATAACATTTTTATTGTTGGAAAAATAATTGATTGGAAATCAATGAGAATGTTGTATTTGTTTGTGCAAAAACTCCAGCCCGTATATAAGTAACCTTCAGTTACATCACTCAGAGAAAGTACTTGAGTGTCACATGCAGAATTTTCTATTCCTTTCATGCAGCTAAGACAGATACATCAGAGTAAAATATAAATGGTTTCTTTTTACCAGGTATTACAAGCTAATAAATAGCTGAACTCTGTCATCATAGACCCAGATTGCTTTCGAGTATTTAATAATGTTAGCCTTGCAATATATTTGTTAGTAATGAAGTATTAGAAGTCATATTTCAAAGACAGAAAATTTAGGCAAAGATAGACCAAACAAATAGTGCAAAAAGTCCAGTTGAAATAGAATGTAGCTTAAGCAGGAAGAGCACAGGAATCTGATTAATATCCAGGTACTGACAGGTTTTGCCAGGAAAGCTTACAGCGGACTCAAGTTCTGCTATTGCTCAGACCCAGGGGCTAACCCAGAGGTTACTTTACTTAATCTGAGCATTTCAGTATCTGTTTCACACCTGAAGCCCATTTGAAAGTCAGAAATGGACCTGCACCTGAGATCCCTAAGGGACCGTATCTGATAGGCCTATCTGCTACATGGACATCACTGAGTTCACTGCAAAGGCAGCTTCTGGCTAATGTTTTTTGGTGTTTTTTTCTTTTTTTAAATAGGGACAATATCAGGCAGGGTTGAGATGCACAGCAACCTTTTTTCAAAAAGGGAGGGAAGTGAAGGAAAGAAAAGAGAAGGGAAAAATCAAGATATAACTAAATAACATTGGCTTAATGAGTTACCACTCACCAGTTCAGCATGTCAAATTTGATGTTTGTAAGCTATTAGCATATTATAAAGAAGAGGCAAGTTTGTTTGTTTATACCACAGTTGCTGTGACTTTGGTGTGAGAGAAAAACAAAAGTGAGATGCATCTCCCTTAACTTTATCCACCTAAAAGATACATATCTACTATTCACTACTGCCTCAAACCCACTCTATACCAGTGGGGTATTTCCAGAGGACAATTCTTTCATTTCAAGATAGCTGTCCAAAATAAATGATAGGACTTTATCTTAACGCTAATCTCAGGAGTGGAGAAGTAATTTTTTACGTGGTAAGAAGAGACTGATTCACTACATACCTAAAGTGTTGCAAAATGAGAATGGGACAGTGCATCCTGCTTTTACTTTACCAGAGCAAAAATACCCACACTCAAGTAAAGCTATACAATCATTAGAAGGCCATTCTTAGGATCAGTGCTTTAAGCAGACTTCAAAGTATTTTATTTTCCCACCTAATCCTTTACACCTCAGAAGAGTAAACTCACTCTGTAAATACAGATAATGTCATGCTATTCTTAAATGTGCTCTTCTAAGGCTTTGTCGATAGCATCTAGAAGATTCCTATATCCAGTGATTAAACTAAGTTAAGAAATGGTTATACTGAATTATAAAAAATTGGCCCAGAAGGGAAAAGATTTGAGGAATAATTAGAAGTGAATCTGCCCGCCCCAGATGCTGAACACATGGTGATATGATGAATTTACAATATTCATGTAACACTCAAACATATTTGCTGCAAGTTATAGTCAATCATTCAATAAGATATGCTTGATAGGTTAGCAAGTTAGGAGTAAATTTTCTGCAGAATTACTGAACATAAATAATTTTAAAACTAACTGGTATTAAAAGTAAATTATGTAGTTAATTATTTCTTAAAAAAATCAAGTACTTCACTGAAAGCATTAGTTTTCATTCTTTCAATGGTTTGTTGATTTGTTTGAAGTCTCAAACAAAGCCCTATTTCCACGTTGATTCCATGAAATCTTAATGCAAGAGATAGGAAAGCAAATCAAGGAAACAGCAGGGAATTATTTTTCATTTCCCTGTCACTTTGTCAACTCTGATAAGCATGCGAACTCATTTTAAAAGCAGTTCCAAATCCATGAGGTGTGAGTTCATTGACAGGAAATCAGTAAGTTCAAAAGATAATGCGCATGTGATTTTTGGTGTCTATCATCCTTCCTGCCATGACATGGTCTTTTAGCTCTATACAGTGTGAGCGTCTAAGCACTGACACTGCAAGACCAGCTCGTGGCATTCTCATGCCAAAAGACACAAAGCAGATGGTTCCAGCTACTACCAGAAATGCACACAGTACCACTGCACTTAGCCCTTGATAGTATACTTAACATTTAGAAAGCAGCAGCTTTCTGTTTCACACATGAAAACTCCAAAATGCATGACCTATGAATCCTCTTTTTTGCTAAATTTGATCAACTCCAATCACACTGTACATATATTCACGCAATCATATCAAAAGGAAAGTCTACATCTAACCTCTTCACAATTGCAGTCTAGCGGATATTTGCAACAGACAGCCATTTTTATGGTCCCATTGGTCTATGTTTACAGTATATAACACCATTACTTCAATTATAATAGCTCTGCCTCTTTGTGACCTGGTTCCCCGAGGCTTAGCAGTCACAGGAGGTTAATCTGGTTTTCTGATTTTTGATTTACTCCAAGTTCCAGTATCTTTACTTTTATGCAAGTTTCCTAGGGGCTGTGCACTGGAGCGGATACATGCACAACCTCTCATCCTCTTTAGTTCAAGCATAAACTCAGACCAAAATAAAAGGCTAGCTTTTACAAAGCTCAGTTACTACAGGAAAATGACAGTAGAGTCACAAAGTCATTACAGGGAAACAAAATCTAGGGGTGGTGGTGCAAACCAAAAAACCAGAATCAAAAATTTTGTGACTTAGAAATAGACATAATTTGGCTCCTGTGAGCTTCTGAGACCCAGCCTATAGCCCTTCTTCCAAATATTTGCCGAAAGGAACCAAATTCAAAAACCTACCACTTGTTTGGGAGTATGGGAGGTGGAGGATATCTCACTCCCCATTAACATTACAATAAGGAGGAATGAAATAGCTCCTGTACCTTGAGAAAAGGCCTCTGGGTAAAAAAGCCTGAAGCTATTTCACTCACATCTCATGAAAAAATAATGCTGTATGCCATTACACGTAGAAGTATTCCCAGCACCTGTCTTGTAACAAATGCATAATAGCTTTTTTTCTACAAAGACAATGAAAGAATAAAAGATCCTATTAACAGCATGAGACTAAATTTGAATACAAAGGAGGAACATATATATATAAACCAGCTGGATTATTTTATTGAGGACACGGACCTGTTGGACCGAGTCCAGAGGAGGGCCAGAAAGATGATCAGAGAGCTGGAGCACCTCTCCTATGAGGACAGGCTGAGAGAGTTGGGGTGGTTCAGCCTGGAGAAGAGAAGGCTCCAGGGAGACCTTATAGTGGCCTTCCAGTAATTAAAGGGGACCTATAGGAAAGATGGGGAGGGACTCTATCAGGTAGTGTAGCAATAGGATAAGGGGTAATGGTTTTTTAAAGTGAAAGAGGGTAGAATTTGATTAGATATTAGGAAGAAATTCGTTACTGTGAGGGTGGTGAGACACTGGGACAGGTTTCCCAGAGAAGTTGTGGATGCTCCATCCCTGGAAACATTCCAGGTCAAGTTGGATGGGGCTTTAAAGAACCTGGTGTAGTGGGAGGTGTCCGTGCCCATGGCAAGGGGGTTGGCACTAGATGATCTTTAAGGTCCCTTCCAACTCTAACCATTCTATGATCCTATGATCTGCAGGCATGATTTAGCTGATGATAAAATCAGTAGCAAATAAAATGGTCTATCTAGTATCTTATTAGGTGATCCCTTTAGCTGTATCCAGGGAAAATTATTTAATTCTTGAGTATGATAAATAGAAAAGACAAATTTAAATATAACTACTAAATCTGTAAATTGGCAAGCATTTTCAAGACAGCAATTACAATGAGGAAAGCTACTTTTAAGTGAGTGTCACTCAAGATGTTGTGGAATTTTTTTCCTCATGTGGTGGTCGTTACTCATCTTCCTACACCTCCACTTTTAAGCCTTTCTTGTTATTCCTTTGGCTCTTTTTGTTTCTCTTCAATTCTATACAAAATGTAATTTTATGCACCATATACTTAGGTATTTTAATAATGTTCTCCAAAGCCAAGTAAATTATTAGTAGCTCAGACATTTGCATACACTATGCATTGTATTTGTTTCTCCTGCAAGTCCTCTAAACAAATTTTAGACAATCCTCTCTCCTCAATAATAGTGAAGTACGCTAGTCCAATTAGTGTCACTGGGTATCACTACAATATTAATTTCCATTACGCACTCTTGCATGAGATGATATGGTGATGATACAAAATAGCATTACAGAAAAATATGTCGTCTAGCTGAAAACCCTATTAAATGTAATAGTACTGCCAGTGAGGAAAGGTTTATTGAATAATGCTACGGTAATTGTTTGAATCAAGGGCAAGGTAATTGTAATTTTTTAAGAAAAAATATGATGATGAATTTATTTTCTATATCTTCCTCTCTTAGAGTTCATTTGTGTGGGCTTTGCTTAAAGAAAGATAAACATCTACTCCAAAATGAGACTCAGTAATATTATAATCAGAGCAAATTCATTCTAATAGATGTGAAAATGAAGATATTTCCTTACCACTTACATGATATCTTAATTACCACTTACACAGAGATTCATCACAAAGTTAATCCTAAGACCCTTTCTTTCAAAAAAATAATAGTGTAATAATATTTTAAAATAAATGCAAGCATTTAAAAGTTTTACTTTTCTAAAAGAGTTCTAAATTTCATATGTAAGCACTGGGTTGACTTGATTAGTAATTAAAGATGGAAGTAATTAGTGCTAGGAAAAGAGATTCAAAATGCATCAATGCAAACCAAGCCTTTGTAAATAATCATTTGTAAGAAAAAAAGTATTTAGAAAAAAATAATTGTTAAGTTATTCGGTCCCCTTTTTCCTTCCTCTCTCTTAATGAGTTTTTATACTCAGCTACAGCTGACTTAAAAATGAAAAACTTTTACTAATGCATCTGTATTTATTCCCTTGGGATTCAGTGGCAGAGTGCTACAATTTCCCTAGTTGTTGAAATAATTTCCTCTTCCTTGGTTAACAACAGCCTGTTTATTCATTTCCTAGAAGCAGACAAAGTATTTTGTCTCTGATTTTTGGCTATTATGAATAATTTTAGCTGAAGGTGCTGTTGTTTTGCAATGTAGTCCTTAGCAAAGCTAAGTATACTAATAAGGACTAAGTATGCTAATAAGTCTTTTTTATGCAGGCGCTTTATATAAGTGTTCTCAAGGTAGCAAGTACCTTGCTACAAATGATCACCAGAAATACCAGTAATGAAATAGATAATAACAACATACATTTCATCCTTCATAATTCTTTTGTCTTTTACACAGTCCTTTAGTTTTACAAAAACAATTTAGACCTAAGTATTTTAACAAGTTAAGGCCAAGCTACAAACACAAGCTGTTCATTTTCTTGAAAATATACTCGGTCTATTGCACTAGATTAAGAGGTCCTGTAACTGTACCTTCATACCATGACATTGCTAGTGAAGTAGTGCTGTATTCTGCTAAAAAAATTGGGGAATGAAAGAATGAATACTGCATGAGTCATCTGGCTTATGAATCCTATGATCTGTACTTCAACACCATAAATTTAAGTAAAAGAATGCTATTTTTTCCCCCCTGATTAGCATCAGAAGTAAATATTTTATGCCTTAAGACATACCTCGATCAATAGTTGCTCTTCATAGAGAAAACAAATCATAAGCATTGTGTGTGAGAGAGAAGTAGCTACCATATGCAAAAGGCCAATAACAGCATGGGCATAATTGTGAAGAGAAAGGAAAAAAAAAAAAAAAAAGATATTTTCTGTGTATCTTTCAGTCTGACTGAACCAGAGAACACTTACTCACTGAATGTCAGACTCCTATCCTCCCGCCCTGGTAATCTGCTGGCAGTGCCCTTGGAAGAACACGTAGGAGGATTACTTTTTGTTTAACTTCTCTGCTTAACCTTCACAGCATTTGCTTACTGTGTTGTCAGTAAACACAGGTCTTAAAGGATACGCACTGCTGGAAGGATAGTTAAGTGCAGCATTAGGAAACTTTTCCTCAATCTCTGTGTAATTGCAGGTGGGAGTGAGTGGATAAAAACCTGTATTTCTTAAGCAGAAAAATAAATCAAAAAAAAAAAAAAAGAGCAGAAATTAAAGATAATTAGCTGGCAGGCAAAAATGTCTTGTTTTGATGCAGATTTATCCAAGTGGACTGCAAGTTTAATTTATTTGACATCCATAAAAATAAACAATTGTCATTTATCAAGCCTCCTGTATATTTGATTTATTATTTCTTTGTATGATAGTATCTCTCCAGAGTTCTTTATTGAGACCAGGTATTCAAGACCTTTTTGCAAACTTGTGAGGAGACAAGCCATTGGCTAATATTAGCTACATACACAAAACAGTCAAAGAAAGGAAAGATAGATGGAAATGGAGGTTAAATAAGTCTGAGTCTTATAATAGTCTTTGGCAGATTTATTAAGAGAATTCAAGGTTTTTTAGCCATAGTTCAGAGGTTTTAAATCGTTCAACAAGTCCTTTTCACTGGATGAAATTATTAGCAAGGACAGAGGGCTCTGTAGCCCTTATTTTAGTGAGAATGGGAGTTTTACTTCAGTAAGGACTGCAGGATCAAGATGAAATAATGACTGTTAGGAAAAATTAAAGTATTCAAAAATCGCATTCTCCTGTTGCTAAAGAAGTTATAAACCCAATCTAAATAGCCAAGCATATGAAAAGAAATGAATCATTCTGAAATTTCTGATTATTGTATAGATTGGTGAAGAAGTTGGTTTATTTAGAGAAAACACAGACTTGAGTCAGAAAATCAAATGCCTTTGCAACACCTCCTCACACATGGATTCACTCAAGCATGGAGACCAATAATATCTTTTTCCTTCTAGCTACAGAATACTGACAATTTTGATTTGCGTTGACTAATATTGTAAAAGAGTTCTGTTTAGTTGCACAGTTATGGAAGCATGAAAATACTTTGATAGCAGTTATCTGCCCTTGGTGAAATTCAGTGAAGGATTCAGAAGCTTGCATGTTTACAGCAAAAATTAATTTGTGCTCATCTGCTAGAGACACAGGAAACTGAAAACACACTTTTATGGCATTTATCCATTTTAAAATACAATTTTGTTAGGAGACAACAGAGTACTCAGCATAAACTTCTTGGAGCTTTTCCATTTTCTCTTAATTTAGTTCAATTGTTAGAGTATACATTTTCTAACAAATTTCCTACCAGTTTGTGAAGTTTGGCTTCTTAAGACTATTGTGCCATGTTTCTTTATGGCACAGAGGAAGATGCAGGAATTCCAGAATATCCACCATTCTCAATGGAATCATGTTGTTTAAGAAATACTGAGACTACGGAGAGTCTTTTTTTCCCCAGTCCTGGCAATGGGCAGATACTACAGAATGAGCACTTCAGCTCTGACATCAACCTACATTTCCGATGAGAGCTTACAAAAAACGGATGTTGCAGTCATGTAATCAGGTTTTAACTTGTTCTTGCAACATTACTATCTCTCTTCCTATAGATTACCACATGGAAAACAAAACAGATTTAATGATGACTCATTCAAATATTATCCATGGCATTACTAAGCAGCAGCAAGATAATTAAGCTATAATATTGCAGAAAGAGAGCATAATTACTTATTACCCTGCTTTCATGCCTCTGAAGGAGAGATGTAAGCATAAAAATAAGATTATTCATTTTAGATAGACTCTGATTTCTTTGTTTATAAATTGCAATAGAAACCATGCTGTTAAATTCTGTGGTTTGGCTACCATTTCACTTTGTTTCTATCCGTTCTCCTGCTGAACAAGAAATAAGAGACAAGTGAGTAAGTACTTGTCTCATTTGAATTGAAAAGCCAGTTGAACGCAATAAAACTGCATCAACAGAAAAACATGGCAAAACATTACCTGAAGACTATTTGCACTGAATAAACTGTGACTTGCCAGAAGTATGACTCCATTTTTTACTGCAGATGAACACAAACAATGTGATTGCCCCAAAAATAGTGACACGGCTTATATGTACTAGGACTGCATTTCTTAGATCAACTTAACAAAAAACTCACCCAGTAAATTCTTATGTAAATCATGCTTGGTACAGTATATTAATGGCCAAAAGAAATCTCCAAACTACCAACAATATCTGAATAGTCTATGTTTCAGTTGATGACTTGTAACATCTACTGTCAAACCCCTGACATTTTACTTAGACTAATGCAGTAACAGAATGTGAAACTAAAGCAATATTCTTCAATTACTGTAGCTAATAATAAGTAAGGAGTAGCAGAAAAGCATCCTGAACTTCACATTTTTTTTGCCGGAGAGTTTTCTCTGCTTTGTACTGACAACGCTAACAGCACAAATTTAGGGTCCTGCTGTATCTTGGGTAAATGTGAATCAGCCTGCTTTAAGTGACTGCCTACATGGATGGGCTGACCTAGAGCAATAGATTCCATTCAGCTGAGCAACACAATAATGCACATGCTCAAAGGGCTCTGCTCCAGGCAAGGTTGTGTGTCACGCCACTAAGTACGGCTGTCAGCATGTGCATAAGTGCAGAGGGAACGGATGAAAAAGCAAACAAAATAATTAATAGTATTCTCCATGACTTGAAGACAAAATATGCGGCTTTTCGGTGATGCCTCCATAGCTGTTCATACTGGTAGACTCTGACGTGATCAAAAGCTCGGTGTTTTTAAAATGGCAAGAAAAAACTAGGGTGTCTTTGTTCAGTCATTATTGTAGTTCTATGTATGTAGTTCTATCTATCTAAACATCTATTTACTGTGTCACTATCAAGCAGTTTCAGTACAAGTTCATGTCTCTCTTTTTCATCATAATACTCCAATCTAGCAGATATTCAGGTGTTTAGTATTGCAGCAAATAGTAAATATCTTCCTGTTGCATTTCAGTTTAAATTCAGTATCACACACTTAGTGACAAATTGTGATACCTGCAGATATTAAAAATTTGCACAAACACAGAGAATATAAAAGAAAAAGTCATACAGAAGGGATAAATGTGTATCTTTTGTTGTGCTGATTTTTAAATCATGTAATGCAGCTGCATCCTGAATTTGACTTTAAATTGTCCTGAAAGCCTCTTGGCTACAATGACATGTATGTTACAGTTTTAAGTCTGAAAAAGAATTTTGCTGTTAAATTAGATATTTTAACATTCTTAAATCCAAATCGGTGGGCAGAGTTAGGAAAACAAGGTCAGGAAATAGTTTCAATGCTGATAGTTAAGCTGAGATTCAGAATGAGGAATTCTCAGAGTATGTTTGTTATCTGAAGTGCTGCTGACTTAGAAAGGAAAACCAGCATCACATGATTCTTCAATCCTATTTTTCTCTCAGCACTCAAACCACAACATACCCCTCCTGGAAGTTCCTATTCTCCTGTCGTCATTTTCATCCCATTTAAAACTTGTTCTGTTGTCAGTGTTACCAACCTCAATATTCTGTTTGCTTGAGTGGTAGCCCTCAAGGCATGCGGGAGCAACCTGTAAATGCACTGTTCTTGCATTAGGATCTGCTTTACTAATCAAGTTCTACCCAAAATAACACAGTAGCTACAGAGGTAGAGCCATCACTTTCACCTAATTACATTCACAGTTAGAAGGCAATTATTATTACAATCACATAATAATAAGTAATTAATGCTGGGGACCATATTTTTCCATGAGCCGTTGTGTGCTAAATACACGCTATGCTTAGATGAACATTTATTGCGAAAGCATGCAATGGTCCAAACTAAGTGCATACTTAATACAAATCTTCAGCTAGTGTAAATGAGAACAGTTCCATCAACTATAAAAGAATAATAAGCTAGATCCAAAATAAGTCTCAGGGAATGGATGCTGAGGTCCTAGTTTGGTGCTGAAGCCAAGATTTTGAAAATTACTTCTGTTTTCAAATCCTGGAAGCACCTACCTTACATCAACACCTCCACTTCGCACACTGTAACTGCCTGTACATATAAATTGGTTCACATGCAGAAGCAGAGGGACATTAGTTCACATGCCATCCAGAGGGACCTGGACAGGCTTGAGAGTTGGGCCTGTGCCAACCTCATCAAGTTCAATAAGGCCAAGTGCAAAGTCCTACATGTGGGTCAGGGCAATTCCATGCACATATACAGGCTGGGTGGAGAATGGATCAAGAACAGCCCTGAAGACAGAGGCTTAGGGCTGTTGGTGAATGAGAAGCTCAACATGAGCTGGCAATGTGCATTTGCAGCCCTGAAGGCCAACCGTATCCTGGGCTGCATCAAAAGAAGCATGGCCAGCAGGTTGAGGGAGGTGATTCTGCCCCTCTGCTCCGCTCTGGTGAGACCCCACCAGGAACACTGTGTCCACTTCTGGAGCCCCCAGTGCAAGAAGGACATGGACCTGTTGGAGCACAGCCAGAGGAGGGCCACAAAGATGATCAGAGGGTTAGAGTACCTCTGCTATGAGGACAGGCTGAGAGAGTTGGGGTTGTTCAGCCTGGAGAAGAGATGGCTCTGGGGAGACCTTAGAGCAGCCTTCCTGTATCTGAAAGGGGCCTCCAAGAAAGCTGGAGAGGGACTTTCTACAAGGGCGTGTAATGATAGGACAAGGGGTAATGGCTTCAAACTAGAAGAGCGTAGATTTAGAATAGATATTAGGAAGAAATTTTTCACCATGAGAGTGGTGAGGCACTGGAACAGGTTGCTCAGGAAGTTGTGGAGGCCCCATCCCTGGAAGTGTTCAAGGCCAGGTTGGATGAGGCTTTGAGCAATCTGGTCTAGTGGGTGGTGTCTTTGTCCATGGCAAGGGAGCTGGAACTAGATGATCTTTAAGGACCCTTCCAACCTACACTGTTCTATGATTCTGTGTTTCTATATGATTCTAAGCAGGAGGTTCTGCCAGGGAATATTGCCTGTTGATTCAGGCCTCCTTTCCACATTGAAATCATGGAAGTCTGTGCTCAAAGTCTGTCTAAGAATGTAAAAAATGGCAGTAGGAATTGCGCAGGGCACCTCAATGCCACTGCTGAGGCCAAATCCATCAGAAAACTAAATTGCAAAAGTAACCCTAGGCATTGCCAATGTGTGTCCCACAAGGCGTTCAGAAGCCTGGCCATTGTGTGTGTTAATTCACCACCATAGAAAAAATTTCTTCTTCAAATCTGAAAGCAGATGAATGATCATATTGTATTCATGGCTTCTTGCATGTAGGCATGCAGTAGGCATGTGGGTTGGGGCAATTCCAAGCACAAAAAGAGGCTGGGTGGAGAATGCATTGAGAGCAGCCCTGAGAAGGACTTGGGGGTGTTGGTTGATAAAAAATTCAACATGATCCAGCAATGTGTGCTCACAGCCCTGAAGGCCAACCGTATCAGGGTCTGCATCAAAAGAAGCGTGGCCAGCAGGTTGAGGGAGGTGATTCTGCCCCTCTACTCCTCTCTCGTGAGACCCCTCGTGGAATACTGCAACCAGCTCTGGAGGCCCCAACATAACAAGGTCATGGATTTGTTGGAGAGGGTACAGGGGAGGGCTGCACAGATGATCAGAGGGCTAGAGCACCTCTCCTATGAAGACAGGCTGAGAGAGTTGAGGTTGTTCAGCCTGGAGAAGAGAAGGCACCAGGAAGGCTTTATAGAGGCATTTCAGTCCTTAAAGGAGGCCTGCAGGAAAGATGGGGAGGGGCTCTTTATCAGGGAGTGTAGTGATAGGACGAGGGGTAATGGTTTTAAACTGAAAGAGGGTAGATTTAGATTACATATTAGGAAGAAATTCTTTATTGTGAGGGTGGTAAGACAGTGGGACAGGTTGCCCAGAGAAGTTGTGGGTGTGCCATCCCTGGAGGTGTGTTCAAGGCCAGGTTGGATGAGGCTTTGGGCAACCTGGTCTAGTGGAAGGTTTCCCTGCCCATGGCAGGGAAAAGATGATCTTTAAGTTCCCTTCCAACCTAAAGCATTCTGTTATTCTACAGTTCTAGTATTTAGAGATATCTACCACATTCAGCACAAACAACAATTAAAGCTACTTCCACAAGAATGTTAACAAAACTTTTTCTGAATTGCAGAGGAAAGACATAAAAAAGGGGTGACACCTGCTATAAGTGCTGCTGTTGTGTGACTAGCCCTGAAGGAATCATGAAAGGCCTAAAAGGGAGAGATGGTTGCCATGGTCCTGCAGGGGAAGACGAAATTCTCTTTTCAAATGGCTGTCTGTCATCACAGACAGGATAAATGGCTTGACAGAATCTGCTGGTCTGTTCAGGGTGTTTATTTTAACATTCCTGTCACAGCCTCCAGGAGTGTTTATGTGTTTTATACAAAAATCATTGACTTCAGAAACCCAGTCCTGGTAGCCAGGACTGGAATCACATGTTTTTCAGTTTTGCCATCTTTCTAGCTCTTCTGAAGTTCTATCTGTGCAGTGATCCATTTTCAGGAGAAAAAGAGAAAAAGATTGTAAACCATGTATCTCATCTTTGTGGGATATCTTCAGCCTTTTTAGTTTATGAAATGAGATATTGCCTCATTGTTTTTTCCATTCCAACAAATATTTGAATAGATTATAGAAGTACATCAGAGAAAGAAGAAAAGTGATTGAGAAAGTCTTTATTCAGAATATATCTGTAGCCCAGTACTTGATGCAATCTTGTAAGAAACATGCATTCAAGGTTCATCAAGCACTAAAAGTATCTAAAGAAAAGTTTCTCATAGGGTGAATGGTTCTTTAATGGGTGAACTGTTAGAAAAAATGTGCAGAACCTTGTTATTCTGTACTTTGTGCGAAGAGATTGGCTTGAATCCCTGTTTTCAGGACATGTTCACCTACGGATCCAGTGAGAGGGACAAAACTCTTGCAAAGGTGAGGCTTAAAGGACACTCCTCTCAGTGCTCAACACAACCCCAAGCTAAATAGGAGTCTGTAAATTCACTGGGTTTGTTGCTCCTCTGTCCTCTTTCCCCAAGTAAATCTGTGCACTCAAGCTACTCAGTAGAAAATGCCAAGAGCACAATAAGCTACTAAATAAATAAAAAAAATGTATATCTAAAGTTCTTGTGAATCACACTTTTTAAAAATTAATTCTTCCTTCTGGGGGTAATGCACTAAACTTACAAAGAATATGTAGATACTTGGGGAATAAGGATTCTTTAAGTGAATCATTGCCTTTTTATAGAGCTTACCTTATAACTATTATTATTTCCTGCAGTATATTTCCATGTTTCAGTGTGGCGTTGGAATGTGGATCTATCTCTGTATATTTATGGTGTGTACAAAAATTGGTAAAAGTTACTAAACATTAAAAAAAAACCAAAACGTACTAGCTGCACACACGTAATGTAATGAAGGCACTCACCTTTCTCTGATTAACTAGAAAGGTTATCAAACCTAGAAAATGGAAAAAAAGAAAAAGAAGGATTTTTTTCCCCTTCCATTTGTAATAATTATTCATTCTGAGCAGAACCAAGAAACAAGCAGAATTCAACAAAAAAGTCAAATTTCGCTTTATCTTTCTGCCATCTTACTATATGTAGATTAAAAGCATTCTGTAAACAAAAAACCAACTAATAAATAATTGGGAGACAGAACTCACTGTAGTTACTTTACAGATACACAGTGACATGTTGTACTTTGAGTCAGCCAGTTATAAAGCTTACACTTATAAAAAAAAAATCACAAGTTACCATTACTTCCAAAACACTTAATTGTCCACATCAGTTACTACAACAAATGAAATCCATATGATTTCATTTAAGAGTGATGTCCATAAAAAAAGTCATATGCCAAAGACCACAGATTTGAAAGACTGAGGTTAGCCTTCCAAGCTTTATAAGGAGGAACAGCCTTATGCCATGTTTAGATGAAATACAATAAAATTAATTGATTTCTGTGGTACTCAGTTTTAATTTGCACATTTTTGTTTGCAAAATAGGTTATTACTTCGACATATTTTCCTACTATATATCCCCAGAAAAAGAATATGGAAGAAATCATACATGATAAGGTGAATTTTCCGTATTTTTCATGTTACCTAATGTGAATTACCCACCAACATGGGTAAATGTGGACAAAAAAACTTAATGTAAAATATGTCAAATAAAAAGCAAATAAACACCAGAACTGTTTATTCCAATGGACCACTAGAAGATCTCAAAAAATCGTTGGTTTGGTGGAATTATAGTCTTGGTAATAATTAAGCAGGATGTGATCTACTCAGTAAACTGTAGTGCCCCGAGTTAAAGTTTTAACATGCCCACTTCAGTCATTTGGTACGTATCAGTACAGATCGGGGAAATTTTGAAGCACACACCCAATTTTGCATAAATTTTGAACTCACTAGACATATTATGTGATCACAAATATGAACAGGCATTCTGCAGTGTTAATATGTGTTAGCTTATTGATAGAAACACTAGTAAGTATCAGGAAACTGTGCTGGTGAGAATTTGCAAGGGGATCATTTTGGGAAGGGTTCTGTTCAACAGCAAAGGCAGAATGGATCCCTGAAAGCAGTTAAGGGGGGACTACATGGAGGCTTTTCTGGGTGATTTTTCTAATGTTTGTAAAATCAAGCAATTTTGAAATAAAATATAACGATATACAAAGACATGGGAGACTGATTACGAGGTTAACACAGCCATTCTCCAGGGTTCATTTTGCTAATATCTAAATTCCATGAAATTGGAAGAGGGGCAAAGTTCCAGCTCTGCCTCATTAATGAGATGTGAATAAACACCTTGATATCTATACTTTTGAATCTGATAAAAAGTACAAATTTATTAACTCTCTGTATTCATGTTGATTGTGCTCCAGGCTCTCTCTTTCATGTTTTCATTCCATTCTGAAGAAATTTTTTTTTCTTTTTTTCTTTTTAGTCTTTATTATCAAAACACATTATTTGTTCTTTGCTCTTGGGCAGAAGGACTCCTTGAAGTTAGAACCAACAGTAAAGACAAATCAGAATTAGAAATAAGGCATTATATTTTAATTACAGTTTTTCAAACAGTGAGGGTATTAACTAAAACCAGACTTTCATCAATAATTGTACTGAATATTTCATTAATTAACTTTTTAAACAAAATTAATATTCAACATTTTTTCCTAAAAGATAGACAAGCCTTGGCTACTCTTCTTAAAGGTCAAGTCAGTTCAAGAAACTCCCACAAGTTTTGTTATGAATAAAGACAGATGAAATAACAACTTTTTTTTTTTCTTTTTCTTTTTTTTGGGGGGGCGGGGGCACTTAAAATCTCAGTGCTGATTCCCAAACCACTGCCTGGTCATAATTTCCCATGCTGATTCTTCACCAACCCATTTTCATAAGATTTTCTCAGTCATTTTACAAAACACAGAATAACACTAAATTAACTGAAGGTACTCATCCAAATTAAACAGTTCTGGTACAGAAGCTGGCCTTTTTATTGGCTTAGAAATAGTCTACTATTCATCGGACTGAAGTTAATTCCTTGATGCTTCCTTTTTCTCTCATCTTGAAATGGAGTTGTCTTAGTTAACTTCCTTGTGGCTAAGCCTGTCCTTCTTATAAAGCATCCAGAAGAATTGTGACATTTCTTGGCAGTCTGAGCAGTAGTGTCAAGCACCGAATGAGCAAGCATTCAGTGTTTAGCCATGCATAGCCATGGCCTCATGCATAGCCGTGGCCTGAGGATTGTTGCACACTGGCTAGGCACTGTGGAGAAACTTGCAATGCTATTTTCCTTTTCAGACTAAATCTCCAAATCTGCCCATCCATGGTCACTTTGCATAGGGACGAAGGCTCAGTTTAGCCAGCTTAACTTCAGGTAATTACTGAAAACATGGTAGGTTCCTATAGACATCTATGAAAAGACATAGACTCCTTCCAGAGGATGAATGATTTATCCTTTGGAAATGCCTGTTTCTTCATGGAGAAAAATTGTGACCCTAATTTCAGTGCTTCAGGTAGCTGCCTTAAAAAAGATGGATAAATCCAGGCATAAATTAACACTAGAAATATGCTAGAGCTCCTGTTAGAGATGCGTAAGAGTAAGGCAAGAGGCAAAAAAGATGTTCATACCTCATTGTTAGGACCAAGGTAGACCTAAACTACAGAGCAGGAGGAGACAGGATTGAATCATATAGGAAAGTATTTAGGGAAGTAAGTACTGTAAATATTTTAAAAGTAACAGTTTTAGTGAGCAAATGAATTTTTAACTGAAAGGCATTTTCTGTTTGCAAGTTTTCACTGTTTTTTTACTGTATAAACAAAATAAGATTTCTTTTTAAAACACCGAGGAAACACTGACTGTTCCTATATTACAGTGGAAGTAAGTCACTGGAGAAAGACACAGAAAATCTCGAATGATGACACAAGTTCTCAGACCCAGTAACACACTTGGCATCAACTGAGAGCTTTGCAATAGGTCAAACTCAATGTCCTTTGAAAAAAAGTGGAGATAAGGAAAAGGTGACCGGTGGTAGCCAGCATGGCTTCATTAAGGGCAAATCGTGCCTGACAAATTTGGTGGCCTTCTATGACAGCGTTACAGCATTGGTGGATAAGGGAAGAGCAACTGACGTCATCTACCTGGACTTGTGCAAGGGATTTGACACTGTCCTGTAAGACATCCTGGTCTCTAAATTGGAGAGACATGGATTTAACCACTCAGTGGATAAGGAACTGGCTGAACAATTGCACTCAGAGTTGTGGTCAACGGCTCAATGTTCAAGTGGCGAGCAGTGACGAGTGGTGTTCCTCAGGGGTCAGTACTGGGACCACTACTATTTAACATCTTTGTTGGTGACATGGAAGTTGGGATTGAGTGGACCCTCAGCAAGTTTGCTAATGACACCAAGCTGTGTTTGGAGTGTTTGACACACTGGAGGGAAGGGATGCCATCCAGAGGGACCTGGACAGGCTTGAGAGATGGGCCCATGCAAATTTCATGAAGTTCGATAAGGCCAAATGCAAGGTCCTACATGTGAGTCAGGGCAATTCCATGCACATATACAGGCTGGGTGGAGAATGGATCAAGAACAGCCCTGAAGACAGAGGCTTAGGGCTGTTGGTGAATGAGAAGCTCAACATGAGCTGGCAATGTGCATTTGCAGCCCTGAAGGCCAACCGTATCCTGGGCTGCATCAAAAGAAGCATGGCCAGCAGGTTGAGGGAGGTGATTCTGCCCCTCTGCTCCGCTCTGGTGAGACCCCACCAGGAACACTGTGTCCACTTCTGGAGCCCCCAGTGCAAGAAGGACATGGACCTGTTGGAGCACAGCCAGAGGAGGGCCACAAAGATGATCAGAGGGTTAGAGTACCTCTGCTATGAGGACAGGCTGAGAGAGTTGGGGTTGTTCAGCCTGGAGAAGAGATGGCTCTGGGGAGACCTTAGAGCAGCCTTCCTGTATCTGAAAGGGGCCTCCAAGAAAGCTGGAGAGGGACTTTCTACAAGGGCGTGTAATGATAGGACAAGGGGTAATGGCTTCAAACTAGAAGAGCGTAGATTTAGAATAGATATTAGGAAGAAATTTTTCACCATGAGGGTGGTGAGGCACTGGAACAGGTTGCTCAGGAAGTTGTGGAGGCCCCATCCCTGGAAGTGTTCAAGGCCAGGTTGGATGAGGCTTTGAGCAATCTGGTCTAGTGGGTGGTGTCCTTGTCCATGGCAAGGGAGCTGGAACTAGATGATCTTTAAGGTCCCTTCCAACCTACACCATTCTATGATTCTGTGATAATTTATCTTTTGCAGTTAGAAGTCGTCACAAAAACCCTAAATATGGAGGAATGGATTTTTTATAATTCCTGGTTTTAATTTAAACAAAATCACTCATAATATGAGAAGAAAGTAACTGAACACTCTCACAGCCTCTATATTTATTCAGATTTGTTGGTAAGGATCAAATTCTCTCCTCTGATGTGCATCTCAGGAAAGATTTACTGTCCAGAGATTTGCAAGAGCATTGTCTCTGACTCATTAATTTTGCCCTGACCCTAACTTAGTTCCCAAAGGAAATGCTGCCTTCTGATAGATTTGTAGAGAGATTTCTGTCTCCAGATGGCACACAAATGCAGTTAACCTTAAATCAGTGACAATATCAAAGCAAAAGATGCCATGAAACACTTCAGTGTCTTTTCCTACATAGGGTAAGTTTCACAAAGGTATGTTTCTCAGCTTACATTCTATTAATAACAAGGAAAAAAAAATAATGACAGAAGTCAAGAAGGATACAAAGATATTATATTTTACATGACAGGTGCTCTTCAACACTGGTCTATACATGTGGTTTCCCAATCATTCTTCTCAGGGAACATGCAGGAGAAAAACACAGTGCCTTTAAACCTAGAAACCCAGGTCTACTTATCAAGGAATAGGAGCAAATAGCTCAGAATTAATCTCAGAATAAAGTTAGGACATAACTGGAGCATGTAGCATAACCTGTGAAAAGTGATTCACTCTTGCATTGCATCTCAACTTTGAAATCGCCAAAGAGAGACAGATGTCTCCTTAGTGAGAGAGTTGAAATGTTTGGGTCCATGTTCCTAGTAAGTCTAGAAATTTTCTCGCGCAAACTTCATAGGCTTTCTTGCAATTTACACCGAAGAAAAATAGGGACTGAAATATTTCCATGCCACAAGTGATATCTGCTGAAAAATCAGTAACACTGACTCATGAAGATTTGATAAGTAAATTCATTAATACTTCTGAGATTCTCAAGCAGAAGGATGGAAGTCCACAAAACCAGGTATTTCAGACCAGAACTACTCCAAATTGAATCTCTGTTTTTTTTGTGATGGATAGAAAATACATAACTGTAGGGTAAAAGAAAGTGAGCCACTATTAAACTGCACAGCTTCTTGCCCCCATACGTATGTTTATATATTGCAAATCTTTAATGTATTAAAGTTAGCAGGAATGTAAATAGATTTCCTGAATTCCTCCCAGACACACAGAATTTGTGATAAACAGACTGTCAAAACACTCCACAGAGCTTCCTCTATTTGATTTTTAGGTAGCTGTGAAAGCACTTCTTTTTCAAGATTTGTTCTGCTGCAACCTGAAGGGACTGGGCTCTCCATGTCTCAGTTTTTTATATTTTATAGCATTGTTAGCATCATTCCAATTATGTTTGCTTTGATCTTGATGCCAGAGCCAGAATTCTGAAAAGTAGTAAGGACGTCTTACGTCATGTATATCAATGAATAATTCACTACGAAGTCACTCACAGCTCATTTATCAGTATACCTCACCTTGAAGTGAACTTTTAAAATCATCAAGCAGTTAACTTCGGAAAAACAACAGAAGTATTTTATTTTTTTTAAACCAGAAAATAAATAATATATTTTAAATTTTAATTATAAAACCCAGAAAATAAATAATTAATATATGTATGCTTTACAACATGCAGAAGTGAAAAGAACGATAATGAGAATGGATTAGCATCAGTCCTAAAGTGATAGCCCCCTATCTTGGCAGATCCATGGGCAACGACACTGTTGAAGAATCTGCAACATCATATTATGTTCTTTCTCTTGCTTCACACTTTATTTTATCAGCATTCAGTGAGTATGAGCAATATTAAAGCCAAGATTTTCCCTGCGTACCACAGATTGAGAACACAACCCAACAGATCAGAGAATGCAAGTACAGTCTGATAGACTTTCCCGTAGTCTAGTATTCTATCAAACATGTTTCTAGATTTTTTTGTTTATATCTAGAAATATATTGACAACTAATGATGCTACAAGCCAGAGTTACAGCAACTTCAAAAATATTTTTTCTTTTCTCAGTTTCCTCACAAAATCCCATTTGGATGTGATCAAGTCAGTCCAGAAAAGTATGGGGGTAAGAGAAAGGCTTGGGGGGGATTTCTTCTGTTTTTCAGTCTTCCTCCTGACTAAACAGAAAAATCCAAACAAACAAAATAAACCTGCCCACAGTTGTTCTGTGGATTCATTAAAATTTTACTTATGTTTTACTGGAAGAGCCTGGAACTCCAGTGGTCTCACCAAAGAATCAGATGAGCAGCAAAAGTATCAGGTTTTTTGGGTTTTTTTTTGGTGTACCTCCAAAATGCTAGATTTAATCCTCAGATTATTTTAGTAGCCTGTGCTGAGAGAGGAATGAGTTCAACTCTCTAGTACTCTTGGCTCTCAAATTGTTGAGATAGAGTTAAGCTATTGTAACAGCTTTTTCAATCTTTTCAAACGTGCACTTGAATTAAGAAGTGCAGTCAAGTTGGTAAATTTAAATTGCCTTGACTCTGAAAATGTCAGTTCAAGCTGAAACAAAATTGTTTTGAAAACTGGTAATTTAATACAAATTGACTATATTACAAAGTAAGCATATATTTGAGTACGCAAGCCCTATCTAATGCTATTCATTACACTCCCTGAGAAACTGTGAAAAATTAATATTCTATACCACTTTTCCCTGGGAAACAGTATCAAATATATTATCACATGAAAGGAGAGAAAATGTGTGTTGTAAACCTGCACGATCTGATGACCAATTTTCTTTCTTGTGTTATTCCCACAGAGCAACAGAAGCATAGTACGTATACCTCCACAGGTACCGTCCCTTTTATCCTTTGTCAAACAACGAAGACTTATAAGGGCCCAAAGCCACTTCCAAATTCCAAATTATGCCGGATACATACAGCACTCAGATAATTTTAAAGAAATGTATTTAAGTTGCTCTGCCTTCTGTGTACAGTCATTGGAGCAAAAGAAACACCTGAAGGGCATTTCAGAATTGAAATGGGTACAGTTGCTGGGAAAGCTTGTCTTTCTTCACTGTCTGGTCATTAGCACTGATAAAATAAAACAAAAAAAATCTTCTGGATCTCAGTTCCTTTGGGACTCATTGAGGATATTCTCGAAAGATCAGCTTACCTATGTGATACTATGCACTCAGCACCTGAGTCACACTACCGTCATCATCTGCTAAATTCACTATCCACTCCTGTCTGATTTTGCAAGAACAGTGTAGCATTTGGTCTGGCGCAAAAATCTGCAGCACGGACTGTTTCTTTAAATTGCTGCATTTTCTCCCATTTTAAATAACTCAAGCAATGGGGCTTCCACCTCCTCCCCTGCAAGACTATTAGCATTAAGTTTTCCTCATATGCTATTCTCCTTTGTATTACTAATTCACATATTTTATTATGTTCATTAATAATATGCATTGCTGTAATAATAGGTATTTAGTACTCCTTTCCTTCAACTATCAAATTTTCTTGTTGTGAGCATGTAGTTATTAATGCTTTAGAGATTTTGTCTAAGCACAGTATCCAAAGTGGGTATTTTTTCACTGTAGCATGACTACACTTTTCTGGTATTAATTTAGCCCTTCCTATATACTTCTTCGCAATGATTATTGGCTTTGCTTTGCTGGATTATTATTCTTACTGACACTGTAATTGCTATCATATATAGCAATCTGTTTATAAATAAACATGTGGATGAACAGTAGAAAACAAGCCACCAAAATAATGTAATGAGGAGCAATTTGCATTTAGCAGAACATCACAAATTGCACAAAGTAACAGGAGAGAGAAATAAATATTTTTTGTATTATACCCAAAACTCTAAACTTCTTTTCTAAAGAATCCAAGGCTTATTGATTACTTACTGGGAGCAAGCTCCAATCTGAGATAGGGACATACTGTTAAACATGGCAGTAAACCAGACTTGATCACAAATAAAGCTGCCTGGGAAATCAGTTTCCCATCAAGATTTACTTTGTAAGTTTTCATAAACTTTCTTGTACCACAGTTGAACAAACAAATACCTTTCAAAGTTTCTCAAGAGTAGGGAGACAGCTATGTCCACTCCAGAATGGCAAACTGGCAAGAAAGGGCGAATGGGAACTGGAGCTGTGCATCCCCCAGGAGGCCGATGTTCAAGTCCCTTACACCACTGAGGCAGAGCAGGGGCGTGAACTTTTCTTTACATCTCAGTGAATGCCAGTTACCGAATGTTACAGAGTAGGTATTTCCTCTCTCTTTTCTGAAAATGATCGATGGATGTGGGAAATATTTCTTGGGACAATCTTCACTGGAACTGACATATTTCTGAACAAACTATGATTTTGCTGAATTTGTGTTTTCTAACAAAAAACCCCCTCTTTCTTGAAAAATCAATTCTTACAGTTCCAGCTCCATAGTAGAAAACAAAACATTGGGCTTGCCAGCAGGGCACACTGAGACAGATCTCAGCTGATGAACTCTTGCCACGGTGTAGCTTACTATTACACAAATGGTATATCTTTATTTCCCCTTCGCTTACAAGATATTCAATATTTGCATGACAAAATATTTTCCTCCATTAAACATTTTCCCCCTGATTTTCAATTTTTCTTGTTCCTCTCCCCTTCCCCATGCCCTCCTCCTCGACTTTGCTTTCTTATTATGGGTTGTTCAGCATTTTCAGCTACATAATAGGGGGGGGAAAAAAAAAAAGTTTTGGTCTTTCAATGCAAAAGTTAGGCTAATTTTACTCTGAGAAAATATTCAAGTATTTTTCAAGTGTTTTTCAAAGTATTTCATATATGTATTTTAACTAGCAGGATTTTTTAGAGAAAAGCCTAATGAAATCAAGTTGGTGACCGAGAGCAAGCTGAGCTCTGTTGATTTATGTAGGCGAAGAGTATGACCCCAAGAGTCCTTGTTATAACAGAGGGAATAATAAAGCCAAGAAAATACTGTCTTTACATGGACATACATCAGTATGTACCGAATACTGGAAGCCTGGAAAGCAGCATTTCACTCAGACTTATAAATGATTTCCATTCACCTTACCTCCTTAGAAAAAGCCAGCAAATTAAATAATTAGATATATAGTCGTGGTTGACAATTTAATTTGTTTTAATGAGGACAGCAATATACCTGTTTTCAGCACAAAGAAACATTGTACTTTGATAAAAGCACATTATGTTGTCTCACAATGAAAGTGCTGCAGAAACAACTATTGAAAGCATAATAATATAAAGTGAAAATATGACGAAGATCTTTTTTCCCGTGTCATTTTATTTATGAATATTACACATCAGATGTTGCCGGGGCATTTTCCTCTTTTACCTACAGGTTCACTAGAGAAGAGAAGGATCATAACTTAAAAAAGACAAAGCTTCAAATACATTCAGCCGTTCTTCCCCCTCATGCATGAATGAGTAAGTATTAATCTACTTTCAGCTATCACTTCAACTGCTAAAATGACAGTATTCTTTAATTCACTTTTGTCACAATTTTAATAGTGGCAAAATGTCAGACAATAAAAAAAGAATTGCTATCTGCAGTTGGCTTCCACTGGAGCTGACTCCATCAGGACAAGGCCAGGCCAAAGACAAGGCCTGATTCTGCACTTACTGACATATTACAGAAGCCCAGGAATTGATCATGACTGAAATTAATATGTGTTGGAACAGTATTTGCCTGAGAAACATGAATGGTATGTAAGAGAAACTCACTTTAAACCAGATATAATCTCTGCTAAACTGTACTAATGTTTGTCTTAGCTTGCAGGTATCTCCAATGGAAAAAACAGCAATTAAGCAAGGTCTTGACTTCATTTGTCTGTTTAAAAAATAGATTTCTCATATAATTTATTTCCTATGTTGTGATCTAAACCCCTGTGTTCAATATTAAAATATTAACTTTTTTTCAGAATATTTCCCAGATGTTTCTGATGCTGCACATGGGATTTGAAGTTGAAACACAGGAAAATTGGCACCATTGCCTTCCTCTCAGCCAACTCCTCCAGCCGAAACAAGGAGGAGCGGTGCTAGGAAGGCAGGGAGCCATCTGCTCCTGCACCGGCCTCTGCAGCTGGGAGAAGAAACTTAGGGGCAAAGACCATCATCTACTTAATCCTTCACCTGACCAGCAGCAACCACTACTGGAGGATGAAAACATCAGCAGGACACCTCCACCCTCTAAAAAAAGGGACCCTTGTTGACCTCCAAGCCAGCCCAGCCAGAACCAGGGGAATTCATGAGGAGCTGAGTCAGCTGTTTCACATAACTGCATTTTGGTTTATCCTAAAACAGATTAAACACAGCATGAAGCATGATTGCCTCAGTGTACTTGCACTGCTGGACACTGTCTTGAGAAATCAATCCTAACTAGCAAAGCTTTGAAAAGATTTATATAGTTTAAACAATGAGAAATCAAAAGGCATAGTAAGTTGACAGAATATAAACAATTTGATTTTGGATCATTCCCAGTTCTCAGTTTCCCAGTCCACACAGACAGAAATAGTACCTGTAAGCAAAATTAGGAGGAAATATGCTGACTGTGTCTTGTTGAGAATTAAATCCCTAGCAGTACTTTTTGTTGGACAGAGCAGAGTTATGCAGTCTAAAAGTAGAAATGACATCTTTCATGGCCACCTTAAGAAATGATGATTTCGAAGTACTATTAAAAAAATAGACTTACAGTTCCAGAAGGGTAAAAAGGCATAGGAATTTCAAAGCTGTCAATGATGAAGTATAAAACAAGATTTAGTTAACAGCAAAGAAGACTTTGGTTCTTTACTTCGTAACCTGCAATGGGGCGCAAGTGCAGCACAATGTCCTGTGCTATTAAGTAAAGTGATTAGATGTAAAGATGGAAACTGTAATTCAGTGCATTCCATTAACACTCAGAAAGATGTCACACTTCTTGAGGATTTCCCACTAAAAAAGATAATCATGGAAGTATGGCACAGGGATCTGACCACTGCTCACCACCCCACAGCCCTGTATCACTGAAAATCCTCTTGCTTCTTGTCCCTCACACTGAATTCTGGAACTAGATTTTTGTTTGCATAACACCCAAAAGTCTCTTTAACCTAACCTTTACATAATCTTCAGAAGACTGTTACTCTCATTTCACATTAAATATTTATTCCAGGACTAAATTACATAGATGCCTGCTTCTACCAATAAAATTGTTTTGCTGGGTGTTTATTTTCTTTAGTGGTTTGTGTTTGTTTGTTTGTTTGTTTGTTTGTTTGTTTGTTTGTTTTTGGGGGGGTGAGCTTGTTTTCTGCTTCTTTTTTATGTAAAGTTGACAAACCTTAATGAACATGTACTGCCTCTTAGTATATGAACAGTCCTAGCAATACACACTAAAGTTAAACTTGAATTGCTTTAACAGAATTCCACCAATAACTCCCGAATAATGCATTTATTAGACTCCCTACAATATAACCTATAATTTACTGTACAAGGTGTGGTAAATGACAAAAGATGAACTCGTCAGAATATTTTGGAATGTCATTCGGTATTAACTTCACATACTCTCTTATACAAAGTACCTTACAACACTTACCATCCTTGCAAAATAAAACCTAGCTTTAGTTATTAATATCTTTATTTAAATGCAGATCTTGATTTCCCCTGGAGACTGGTAAAGCTCCAGCATTGAGCTATCAGGGGAAAAGCAAACTTTGAGTCATATATTATCTACAAAGAAGGACTTTTCTAGGGTTTGGTAGGTTGTTTTTTTTCTCCTTTTTCCCTTTTTTGGTATGCTGGCAATCTATAATTGTACATGTTTGCCTGTACTTTCAGTCATAGGACACTATGCAAAGTAATTGCTTTCATATCATGAGTCAGTATGCAGATTACAATCTATAAATGTAACAGTAATAGGGATGACAATAATGCTTGGCTGTCCTATAGAATTCCCTTATCAACACAATTCAATAAGTTTTAAATGGCAATATAATTATCTTCAGTTTATGGATGGGGAAACTGAGGCACTGAATGAAATTAAAGACTGAATTTCAATCTTAGCAAAACAGGTTATTAAGTTTTCTTTCTTCACAAATTCTTTATTCCAGGAGACTCCAACTGTGTGATTGCTACAAAGGCCCATAGCAGGTGCTGACTCAATGTGATTTCTTCTCATTTTGCTGTCAGCTGACTTAGAAATGGTGCAGAACAGGAATCTATTTTAAATACCTTGTTTCAGGGCATTTAAAGACTAATTTCTTTTCCACAAACAATTTTAACATAGACACAATGAAGTCAACCAGTACAGCCACTGAAATGGAGTCCCAGGTATTTTTCCTTACTATGACACTAGACTGCAATAATCACTTCTTTAATCACATCATAAGCTTTAATTTCATCACAGTACATGCCCCACTCTCCCCGCCCCCCAAGGCCTGAAAACAATGTTACAAAGCAGTAAGTGGCAGAAAAAAAGTTTTGTGATTTAAATGTAAAATCAGAATAACCCTGCTGCACAATCTTAGTTAAGAATTGAAACTCGTAAGTGGTTACAGAAATGACATGAAAGACATTTGAGATGCAGAACACTTTCTATTAAGAACATGCAAACAAAATGTCTGAAAGATTTTCTAGGTATGGTCATTTTCTTCATACTGCACAGGTCAGCACTGAAACAGAGGATATGACCTACAAGAGGTTTTGGTGCTCTATTTTAATTCTTTTCTGAAGTCAAAAGGAGCTTCCTTTGTACAAACAGGGGGCCATGTTGCAAAATAAAGATGAGTGGTTTGCAGAGATTAGGGTTAGTATGTATCTTCTAATAAAAAAGAGCACCACAGAGGAGGACAGTTTGATAATCTGATTTAAGAATTATACCCACTTTATACTGAATAAAAAGTGGAAATAAGAGGGAAAGGATGACAACTTAACCTACAGGTTAGAAGATATGGAAACATTCTAGATGACAAGAGGAGATGATAATGAACAAGACAAGAGAAACACAGGTTTAGAGGTCCAGGGAAAATTCCACATGTGGAGAAGGTTCTCCTATAGGAAATAAATCTTATTTTGTGAGAAGGAACAGAAAATTGCTGAAAACAGCTCCCTGGCTAGTCTTGTAGGATAACCATGGCTGTTCACAAAGAGAAAGGGTGTAATGAGTTGGAAAAAAAATAAAAATATTTTTTTTCAAGGACTCATTACTGAGGATAGAAAGCATATCCTGCATTAACAGACAGATAATAGGATGGATTTATTTTTTTGAGGGGGTAGGATTCAACTGTCTTCACTTAGGAATGTCAGCAATGTGCTGGAATGTCTAGCGAATGAAAAGAAATAACCATTTCCAGAAGATGACTCAGCTAATCATTAAATGAGTCCTACCCCTGAACATTTTATTCTGGTTATTCCCGTTAATAAGACTTTATCCAGGCTGTTTCTTCCACCAGCAGAGAGATTCGAGATGATTACTTATTCCATCTTAAGAGTGCCTCTAAATTTGGAGAATGGAGATACCTTTCTCCATTGACTATAAAGCCTACAGAGCAGCTTAGACCAGATGCCTGACTTATATCACTAAAATAAATATAATCTACAGCATAAACCCAAGATTATTTATGCAACTCTAGTCATTGCACAAGAATTTATTGGTGATGGTCCATCTTAGTACAAGTGCCATCTGAATTCACAGAACTTGTGTAGAATCAGCTGACTCAGCCAGTCAAAGGACATTAAACTAACAACTACCAAGGAGGATGTAAAGAAGAAACAAATGAACACTCATTTAGCTCAAAATCAAGACATCAAGAATAAAATTAATCAAGGCACCAAGAAGCTTGAACAGAAATGCTTTAGTTGCCTATATATGAGTGCTAGAAGCCTGGGTAATAAAAAAGAGAAATTGGAATTGAAATTGCTCTTTTATGATCTAGCCGGTATTACCGAGACCTGGTGGGAAGATTTGCATGAGTAGAATGTTAAAATCACTGAAATACCGTATTTAGGCAGGATTTAGTGAGAAAAAAAGAACAAAAGTACTTTATATCAAAAAAGTGGCACTACCTGCTCCTGAGTTCTCTGGTAACTCAGAATAAAACCATTTTGCATGGTCATAGATTCATGCCGTGACAAACAAACAAACAAAAAAAAAGCTTAGACAAGGTACTGGTTGGTGTCTGTAACAGACCAACAGTTCAGTCTTGGGAAAAGGATGGCTGACCTGTAAAGTACTGATTTCTGCTGTGTACTACACTACAATGTGTGACTTCAACTTGAATGGCATACGTTATAAGTGCCATGATCTTATGATTTCTAAAAATTATCAAGGAAAAAGAATCATAATAAAAAAATGTTGCATCCTAAATATTGTGTTTGTTATTATTACCTCGAACAACCAAATAATTCTAAAAATATATAAAAACATACACCCCCTCCCCCCAAAGGTTGCTTCTTTGCACAAATGATTATGACTTAATTACATCTGTCCCAGGTGAAAAACAGAAAGTCCAAACAAGTAAGCGATACATTCTCATCCAGTTCGTGGATGACACCAAACTGAGGGGACAAATCAATATGTTGGAGGGCATGGCTATCATTCAGAAGGATTTCTACAGGCTGGAATAATGGGATTCCAGGAATGTCAGTGAATTAAAAAATGATGAAGTCATAGACCTGCATCTGCAAAGGCAGAACCTCCTATGCTGGTACAGAAGGATTTGCTTGGTAGCAGCTCTGCTGAAAAGGACCTCTAAATCCTAATGGACTGGAGGCTAAGTTTCCTTTAGCAGGTATTTATTATTCTTCCTGACTATTTTACTGTAGCACTCTCAAAGACTCCCGTTAAGAATGGAAACCCAGGTTAATGTTAGAATATGGCATCTTTGCCAAAATTAAAGCTCATACTTATCATTAAAGGCCATAAAGCCATGAAATATATAAGTATTTTTCACTTCGAAATTAAGTAAAATTTGTGAGTGCACTAAAAAATATCCATGGAACTTGGAATAGCAGTTGTCTTAGGACATGAACATGCTTTATTACTATTTTTCTTTTCTATTCTGAAGTACATCCTCAAAATGAAATACTGCTAAGATTTAGAAAACCCTCTGCCTTGAAGGAAGAAAAAATGCTTTCATTCTTAACTAGCAAACTAGTATGAAACAGATTCAATAAAAGGAATGTGAAACATGCCAGGTAAGTTGTTTTTTGAAGATTAAAAGAAAACTAAACAAAGGTAATGACAAAGTTCAGTGTTACGGTGCAAAACACTAATCCATAGGTCATTCTCACAGCAAAATTAACTTGTTTAACTCCCGTATAAGGAATTCAACAAAGCACTACTAAGCTGTACAATGAAAATATTTATTATTAAAATACACTATTTCTCCTTTTTATAAATGTCTACCTATGTAGGGCTTTTTTTGGTTTTGGTTTCTTTTTTTTATTTTCCTCACGCAGAGTGATGCTGTACTAATACAATTGCATGCTTTACAACAGTGGGAGGCTGTGTAAGAAATGAAGTGCCAATCACTGAGTTTTGAAAAAATTAGAGGCAAAAGGGAAAAATACGAATACTTTGGGAGATTTTGAAACAGCTTCTTGCATAACTGGTGTAATGCATATAATGTGAATTACTTGTTTGAATTAGAATGCTTTCCTTTTTCCAAGATGGATAGAAATAGTAGGGTTTTTTTTTAATTATTTGGAATGTAATGTTTCTTTCACTGGGTCTTTGAAACTTGATTTTAAAATTCATGGATTGTTATGAAAACTAATTTAATTTGCAGTAGAAAACCAGAATTTCTTTTTAGTAGTACACGTTCTTTCTGTAGTTTCAGTCAATTTAAAGATGGTTTATATATTCTGCAACATGCAATTTGCTGAGCCTTCTAATTATACTGACTCCTCCAATATTAAAACTTTACTCCCTTGCAAATTTATAAATTTGCAGTTTCTGTAATGTTATTTCATGGTGCTACAAAAAGGAAAAATATTACCTTGTTCTAGATGATCCTCACAGAAAAGGCAAGTACTCGAAAAAAATTAAGAATACCTTTACAGCTCCAAAATTTACTGAAATGCTTGGCTCCGCAGCCGCATGTGTTATGCCATCTGAGTTAAACAGTACCAGAGAGTAACAGTAATTGTTAGTTGACCTTTTGAATAGACCTAGTCCTATTAAATGTTATGAGAGTAATCAATTGGTACTAAACAATGAGCAAAACAAGCAAACAAAATTATTTCATTAAATGACCTTTTTTAACAGTATTAGCTCAAGAAGGGTACTTTTGTTTTTAGCTGGGCTGTGACATAAAACAAAATAATTCCCTGTAAAAATGTCCAACTGCAATAAGGACAAAATCGCAATGGTTGTCTAAATCCAGCAACACTCTTAAAAAGAGCTTCTACATTTTCCTGTGTAGCCCTTCCTCTTCCATTGTCCTTATCCCTTCCACCTCAATAGGGCCCATCAAACGCCAAGGTAGAGTGGAGAAGAGGAGCCAAAAGAACTGCATGTGGGTCAGTGCATAAGGACGCTTTGCATAAGGATGTTTTCCCTGATGGAACTAGTTGTGGAATGGACCATTGACAGCGATGCAGATAGTGATATCCTTTATGAACAAGTTAGGGGTTTCCAGTCCATAGCTTTAACTCTTGGAAAAGTCTCTTGTTAGGGAAAAAAATCCTTACTTAACATTCGTATATGATAGTATGCAGTTCATTTGGTTATTTCATTAGTTATTTCTCTTACAGCGTATTCAATTGCCATGGTAATGATTTTTTATGCTGACCTGAGGCTAGCTATTTTTATTGCAGGGTGTTCCATTCACTCTTCCTCTGAGATAGATCCGACCATTCAGTTTTGCTTCACAGTCCCCTAACTCTGAAGCAGAACTGCTCACCTTTTAAAACAAAAGTGGTTCCCCTCCGGGTACAATAACAAACTAAATTGATGGTACAGCATATACAAACTGATTTCAGCCTTTGGAGACTTGCTTACTGCCTTTCATACTCAGACACACATAAACATGGTAATTCACTCCGATTTTATGAATTGTCTCCTGATTATCATTGTGGAGTGATGGTTAGGCAGCGCTAAAGGAAAGCATCTAAGGCAAGTTGAGAATGACTGCAGTGTGTCTCTGAAGATAGATGAGTTGGCAGGTAATGTTATAAATTACCATCGGATGCCATTCACAGACGATAGGAGCTTCATCCTGCATGACAGTCATTGATCTGATGCAGAACCAAGATGCAACCTTTGATGACACTCCTTGAGGATAAAAGGTTATGCTTCACATTTAGTTATGAATAATAAGGTCATGTTTTAATTAAAGTAGTATCTCAGTGGAATATTAGGGCAGTGAAAACGTACAAATTAGTATGACTTGTATAACAATTGTTGCTGGAAAACAGCCTAGTGCTGAAGATAATAATGCAGAATAGCAATGCAATTACATTAATGAGGCAAATAGTCCACCTCATTAAAAGGAGCTGAACTATTCAGACCCAAAATTAAAAGAAACAATATTTTCTGAGTCTATGTTTGACACTAAAACAGGCAGATCAATAAAATTTACATTTAGGTAAGAAATACATAAGGCATACACCAATATTTTGGGATATAGTAATTTCAAAACATTTGATTTCAGAAATATTTTCTGCAAACCCAATTTTCAAGCTAAAAGTAAGCTTGTGATTGACTGCTTATAGAGGTTTCTGAATCTTCTTTTCTGGGCAACTCAAGGGACTGTTTATAATTTTCTTTCCTTTGTACCATCCAGACAACATTCCTAACCAAGTTTTCTGAAAATAAAACTGTCCATATAGCAAACTTATGTATTCACAAACTGCTATTAAATGAAGGCTTGCAGCAAATACTATTCATAAATATTTGTGACATTTCGATTATATAATAAAATATAATTGACAAAAATTTGTGGTGATGATCTAGCAAAATACTTAAGCTTGTGCTTAAATTTAAGCCTAAGTCATCTAACCAACACCAATTTTAGAAACTTAATTAAGGGATGCAAGGGTGGGATAGAGCTACTATGCAGTCTACTCAGTAGTCAATGAACAGCACATATTCCAACTGATACTTCAAAATGTGATTTCACTCACCCAAGTCTCAGGAATCAACCCGTCACGTGGCAAGTGATATAAAAGGTCACGTGTGAAGACTTGACATGAAAGTACGATTGCCACCTTGTGCATTCTGTCAGCATGGCAAACTTTATTTATTTATTATTTTGACATACTGCAAAGCATGTACCACCAAGCCTGTCTTTCTTCCCACCCACAGCTGTTCTAGCTTATGGTGTCCTCAATCCAATCTAAATGTTCATTTTGCAATTACTCTGCTGTCAAACGATAAGTGAAATATAGGATATATACACAGTAAGTACTTAATAGCTTTAAAAATATACTTTCCATCATAATGTCACCAGTTGCTTGTCAGAATTAGTAAATTTTAAAATGTTTAGTGCTCAAACTAGCAGAACACGTCCAGATCAGAAACCAGGGATAGTGGCTCTGCAGGAGGCTGGCTATGCAAATGCCTTGAAAACATAAATTACTCTGAAAAGGTTGAAAACACAAGATCAGACTGGGAGGTCAAGAGATTATGGAAACGAGCTGTCCACCTCCCATGGTGCACAACAGATTTTCATTTCCGTTGTTTTTCCCAACGTGACTGGCCAGCCATAAAGCAAAACATGGTTACTACAGACACAGCAATGCTTGCTGTGGGGCTCTTAGTAAGCCTGGGCACTTCTAGAAATGCAAAACCTCAAGGCAACTACAGGACAAGACCAGTTACTTTGCACTTCAGAACTCCCTTTAAATCAACCAAAACTGGGATAGAGGCTGTTATGGATTTGTTTATAGCTGTCTTACAGACATAATCCACAGCTTTGCAGGGTAGATGCATTTTGACAAGGAGTAAGTGACATACCGTATGAAAAATGTAAATCTACTGAATATTTATTTTGCATATGCTCTATATTGTTGCTGCTATCAGACTAAGCTAAAATTGCTAAATTAACACATAGCATGGACTGACAATCTTCTGAAGACCACACAAAATTCTTCAGAATCATTACCTAAGCTTTTAAATTATTATTTGTTTCCTATAATTTTTAATTCAACTCAGTTTCATGATAACAGATGCATGCAAAATTAAGAACATTAACTATTTAGCATAACGTGGTACTGATTTTTGTTGCTTCCAGTTTTACTGAGGAAATGCACATTCCTTACTTAAAGAAAAATAAAAATAAAATTTAGTATGGTTTAAAACATATTCTGGGTACTGATAGTCATTCCACGCTACAGACTTCTGCACTATGAGGAACATGGGGTAACATCATTTTCACATCAAGGTCTTTTTTCAAAACGCTGCTGGTATCAGTACCTTCCAGATTAGAGAAAATATTCAGGGTAATTGTGAGTGTACTTGGGGATTTGGTGGAAGCACAAAACAACTAGTTACAGCTAAGACAGACACTTATATATATATATATATATATATATATATATAAAAGAAGGGCAATGAAGCTGGTGAAGGGCCTTGAGCACAAGTCTTATGAGGCGTGGCTGAGGGAACTGGGGTTGTTTAGCCTGAAGAAGAAGAGGCTCAGGGGAGACCTTATCGCTCTCTACAGCCACCTGAAAGGAGGAGGTTTGTCTCTTTCCACAAGTAACAAGTGATAGGACAAGAGGAGATGGCTTCAAATTGCTCCAGGGGAGGTTTAGATTGGATATTAGGAAAAATTTTTTCACTGAAAGGGTTGTCAAACATGGGAACAGGCTGCCCAGGGAAGTGGTTGAGTCATCATCCGTGGAGGGATTTAAAAGATGTGTAGATGTGATGCTTAGGGACATGGTTTAGTGGTAGACTTGGCAGTGCTAGGTTAACTGTTGGACTTGATGATCTTAAAGGTCTTTCCCAACCTAATCGATTCTATGACTCTATGTTGATACAACGCAAACATGCAATATGTAGCTACTCCATTTACTTCTCTAGGGTGGAAAAATAAAATTCAATTGAAGAGGCTAGCTATAAATAAAATATTTTTTTCTGGCAATACTCTGATTTGAAAAAGCTTATTCTTACTGGTTGGATTTTTTGGTTTTGTTTTCCTTTGGTTCGTTATGTAAAAGATTTACCTTTTTCTTACTAGTCCGTCCTTTCTTGTGCAAAAATAAGGATCAACACAAGAATTGTGGTTAGTATTCTTCAACTGAAATCAGTGAGAATTACATCAACAGTTTTAATGGGATGAGATAAGGATCAATATCTGGATGATATTTGCACTATTCATTTGTTTTTGAAATATGCTCAGACATTGCAGTTCCTAACCCAACATAAATGGACACAATGAATTCTGTCAGTGAAAGCTAAAAACCTTAAGAGGTCAGACTATCATAAACGTTAAGGTAAAAAAATCGCATGCACTGGTTCACCTGTCACCTACAGACCCACAGTCTCTGAAATGGTGGAGGTTTATCTGACACACACAGAACTTGGATTTGATTCCCAAATAATCCATGGCAGAAGCTCAAAAAGCCATGTTCAAGCAATCCAACATGACATATATTGCGGAAATAGCAACAGATTTCTATGTTGTTCAGAACACTGACATAGCATGTGGAAAAGTTACAGATACCTGACTAGAAAATAAAAGAAATAAGGTGGCAAAGAAACATAAGAAAGAAATAAAGTCTAATAGCATATACTTCTTAATCTGAAGGAGATTGAATGCTGAATTTCCAGTTGCAACAGCATAGTCCCAGTAAATGGCAATAATAACACAAATTTCTTGATAGCATAAAGGTTTGTGAAAGTACAGAATATTGTTTGAAGCTCCTCTTAGTTATGCCTCAGTAGAAGAAAATGTGTAGAAACATACTGAAGATCAAAAGTCTAAGTAATTATCTGCTTTATGAATTCATTTTAAAATTATATTTTACCAATGTCCCGGCAGTGCATACTTCAAGGATACATTACCAATATTTTAATATGTTCACTTCAGTGCAAATAGTATTCACCCTTTGGTGACTGTTTAATTATTACTACATCAAGAAGCCTCTGCCTTCCTTCACCCCTTTGGCAAAAATAGTATTCCACTTTGTTTTCTTTATTTAGGCACTTACCCTTCAAAGAGGTAACATAGAGCATGATCTCAATACATTTATTAAGAGGTAACTTGACTTTTTGAAGTACAAAATTGACCAACGGGATTTGGTAAGAAGTATCAAAAGGAATTATAAATCACATCAATGATAATATTTAAAAGCTTCCCTAGATTTACTATGTATTCACCTTTATGCTAGAGTTAAAACTAGTGCTATGTTGAATTTCTTTTAAAATCTAAAAAGGATGTTGTATACTGAAGACTTCTGTCCCCTGAGTTTGTTAAAATGTATTAAAATTAACACTAGTATTTCAGTTCTGCTCCATTTCCCTTTTGGGTTACGTGCATTTTCCCTTATTGTGAAGCGTGCAAGATCTATTGAATTGACAGTCATCTACACTTGGTAAATTAATTAGGAAGCAACACTATCATCGGGTGAGCCAGCAAATACCCTTTTACTCTACACATTAGAAGTCTTTTCTAACTTAGTATTTCACAGAACTATATTAAAACCAAACTGATTCAAATTTTTTTTTAAAATCACAAGGACAACTATTGGGGGGAGACTTGTTTAGGTTTTTTTTGTTTTACTCAGACCCAACTGGTAATTTCAAAGTTCTGTTTTTATGAGTACAGAGACTCTGCTAAATGATTAAGACCATATCCAGCAAAGCAATTAATATTTGGGTTGGGAATGTATGAGGAGATCCACTGATCTCAGTTAACTACAGGAATCAATCTACTAGAATCAATTACAAAAAACCTAGAAGATTTTACTACGCTTCAAAGTAGTGAAAGAGGGATGGTGCTCCCTCTCCCATGTATATAAGCCTAATTTTTACTATTTTATTGCTTTCTATCACATATGACTAGGAAGCAAACTAATATGAACAAATGAATTAGTATGAGGGTCACTGTCTATTTCATTCCACCTACTAATTTCTGAAATCCAAACAGTAAAGCTGTTCATCTTATTAGAAATCTTACAGGAAAAGCGGGCAAATTATCTCCTTGAAAGTATTAAAGAAAACTGCACATAATCTTAGCCCCCAACACATACACACATACACTTCTATATGCAAATATCTGTATACATACAAGATATTGTTATGAAACCAAATGGAGCTAAGCAGGTAGTAAGTGAGATTCTAATCTGTAACTATTCAAAGATGCATTTCTAAACCAATTGAAAACATAATTTATTGAGCTTTCATTGTTTTAGATAGAAATATTTTTTAACATCTCACAGCTCATTGTTATCTTATTAAAAACAAATATTTATTTATGCACTTTTGTGATTGTTCAGGACACACTGTAACATTGCAACCGAATAACTAAGAGATCATATAATTTTTTTGCCATAACAACTTGTCAGTGTCAGATTTACGCCGTGATATTGCACCACCAGGACTCAGTTTTGTCTCTTATGTTACATCACAATGAAACATTGCAAACTCATGCAAGGTTTTAAAAGTAAAGTTACGTTCTCACTCTGCTTCAACTCAGTTTAACTTATTGTCATTTCTTTTTTTTGCCCAGAGTGACAGGTCCCTTTCCTTTGCATCAAACCCTTTTCTGGATCTTGGAGGCAGATATGGTTAATGAGGGCTCAGCCTATGAATATAGCAGTGAAGACCAGTGCTTGGCTAGCAGGTTCCACTATATTAATCGCAACAATATTGCGGTCAACCATGTTCTGCTTTTATCCTAACCCTAGAAGAGGTAAGGAGATACGCCAGAGAAAACTAATTTGGGTTTGAGATAAATGTGAATAATTCTGACCGCAAGTGTGAAAGTCCCAAGAGTAGATCACAGGGCCTTCAACGCTCGTATCTGGGCTGCAGGTTGAAATAGTACTGCTCTGAATCATTTATAAAGAAAAAGCCATAAACTGCAAACCCAGGAAAATGTGAGGAATGCATTTCTCCGTTATCCTCAGGCACTGGCTCTTTGTACGATTTTACATATGCTGCTTGTTATGATGATATTGATTAGTAAGTCAACAGAAGCTTTCACAAGGGACTGCAGATCTCTTTACTACTGCTCTGTAATATTAAAATGTCATTACTGAGTCACCAACTTTTTGCCCTGCTGTAATGTTATTCTCTGATGATTGCCTGCCTGAGCTGAAATTTGAAACTGTCACCCACAGACTTGTAGAAGTGATTCAACTTCACTTAGAAGGAAAGTGAAATTAAATATTCATCCCTAGACTGCATTTCAGGTTCAAACTGACTGAAGTTCCTCAAGGCAAAATGTACTTAAATCTTAGAAGACTTTTTTCAGTTTCAAAATTTCAGGATGTCTATTTATCAGGGCTGGACAGTCAAATAATCATTTATCTGGAACTTTTGTGCACAGATACTCTTTTCCCTGTTTTGCAGCATGCTTTTTATTGTTTTGGCTAGGCAAACTCCTTCTCCAACATGGATTACTTTTAGCAAGCCAAACATCCAGAATGATCCCCTAGCTGCTGTTCAGATAAAATGACAATAAATTGTGGAAGAGGACCATCTGACCATTTTGGACCATCTGAACTTCCTTAATAGTGGTGAGCATTTACGCAGGTAGCAGCCTTGGAATTAAGGCAAACTACTTTGGCAAATAAGTGATTACAGTAATGACTAAAGTCCTGTTAAATCCTCAGGTGGATGTAATGTCTTGAGACTTAACTTCCAATTTATAGATTCATTTCAGGGCTTACCCATTCTGGAACCAAAAATGTCTGAGTAAATAAAGATAAAACATTAAATTCTCCCCTAGACAAGATTTCCTCTGAATACAAGAAAAGAGAAAATTCACTGATCCAGGAAAAAGAAGCAAAGGATTCTTCTTCACAAGGGAAATTCTTGTTTGGGGAGTTGCAGCCAAATTACTGGAAAATGGCCCACAGGCTTGAAATTTGGTTCATTTGCAGTGCTTAAAGGGGGAAACACTATTTTATTTAGAGTTTTCTTGTTTTATTCCCAATATACTTGCTTGAACACTGGGAATCTAGCATAGGATTTCATAATTTTTAGTATCATATTACTAAATTCTAGTCAGACTAGATTTTATTAGATATAAATATAGTATATTTTGGGAGTGTGTGAAAGCCATATATACTCACACAGAGAAAGAGTGAGCCAGATATTGCAGGTACCAATATGGGAAAAGCCATCAAGAGACTTTTTAAGCTACTAAGTTCCAGGTAGACTCACACTAACCCTATCCAGGTGGCAGAACACAGGGGAGGCAGAGGGATTTGGGGAAATGCTCAGTTCATGGCTGTCCCCCCAGGACCACTTTTAAAGGACACTAAAAAAAAGTTAATATTTAATATCTTCCCTCCTTCCATTACTATCATCATCATGAAGTAGTCAAAATACTAGTAAGTAAATAGGCAGTTTATAAAATTGTGAAATCAGAAAAATAAGAAAGTATGAGACACAAAAGCAAATAAAATTGTACATGTTTATACATTCATATATTTCTCTAAAAATTACAACAATCTCAGATATCCAACTTTCTATGTGTAGAAGGGCTTTCCCCTTTAAAATTCATTATCATAACATTTCTTTCTCTCTGTGTAAGATAACTTTGTGTTGTATGTTAGAGATATTTCTGGACCTATTTTATCGGGTTTCTCCTTACTTTACAACAGATAAAGTGTAAAGGTTGAGGCAGGACATAAAATAATTGCCAGTAGAAAGACAATAAAAGCAGAAACATATGTTTGGAAAATCAGCAAAATACATGACACATATTCAAGGCTCAGGCTGGTACTGGATTTAAATGAAAATCACTATAATGAACAGTTGTTGCCTTTAGTGAGTACTGTCCCCTTTATCTCTAGAGTAAAATCCCAACTTTCAATTTAAAAAAAAAACATGTCAAGAACACATCAGCCAATAACCTGATTGAAGCACAAATTCTAACTCTTGGTTGGGGACTTCTGACTTAAGCAATGAGACATTTATCTTAATATTAAACTGTGGATTTTCAGTTTCTCTTGTTTCGTCAAGAAGACTAAGAGAAGCACTGAAAACTAGTCTAGGAGTCTTTGGGTCAACTTGTCATATGTAAAGGGATTTTATTTCATTTTTTTAATGAAGGACTCGGTGTAATTACATAGCATTCAATATGTATGTAGAATTTCAACCCAGTAAGACAGCATAATCAGCAAGACTTTTCTTCTAGATTACATTCCCATTTTTACAGGAATTTCCAACTTCTATTAAATTAACGATCTGCTTTGTCTTTGATCCATATCATATAAGTTCTGCTTTTCTAAAATTTTAAAATGCCAGACAGGCTTGTCTTTAAAGCTATGACATTCATGCTTATCTTCCTTGTATGATGTAACAGTATTTCTCTCCCTAGGCTTCTCATCTATATGAAAGAAGGTCTTGGCCTCATGCTTTTCCTCCCAGTGCAAAACACTGTGTAGGAAAATTACTTCTAGATTAAACTTGGCTTCTGCCTAAGCAGGTGTCAGAACCAAATTATGAAAGGACAAACTCAAACTACTAATTGCAGAAAACACATGCTTTATCTCTGCTTCTTTTTGATGAACAGCACAGCTAGAAATATTTAATTATTGTTTAATTATGTTTACCAGTATATCCAAAAACTATAATCTTCCAGGGATGAATTCTGGGAAAGAAATTTTAATCAATGCTGTCAATGCAGAGAAAACTTATCTGTCATTAGAGATACTTTTTTTCCCCCTGTTAATTTATATTCATAACAAGAACAAAGAAATTGTTCATGGTTCCTCATGGATCAAAATTCCTACTTAAAAGAAAGGGAAACTGGTTGAAGAGGATACAAGTATCAGTAATGTGATTGAATTCTTTATCCCCTGGCATCATGAATTGTCCCTGAGTAATGGCTAAGGGTTTGTCCCTAAATCATTAGTACATTCTCTCAGACTGTGCATGTACCTGAAATCCCAACAGATTTTTCATCTCCAAGGTGAGATAATAAAAGCAACAACATCTAGCTATTAAATGCCCATTTCACATGCCAGATATTAATTCTCTCATTCTGGGGCTAAGCCTAAAGTATCTAAAGATAGGTACTTGGAAGAAAGATTACTTGTTTATCATGCCACTACTTATAATTTCCCTCCAATTGATTCAGAAAAGTTCAGCACAGGACTGTACTTTACATTGCAACAAGGAAAAAAAAAGTTACAAAAGGATTAAAATTTCATAGAATGTAAAGTGAGTCAGGGTTTCTGAATTTCATAAATAGTCTTTTCTAATAGACACAGTTTCTTGGAATTATGGAATCATCTTCTATTCCCAATCCTTTAGAAGCCCTAGAGAAGATACTATGTTCAAACCCAGTGACGAAGAAACCTGTGTACCTAGGTATTATAAAGACACAATTTATCAATGTTTTACATAATTAGCATATCTTTCCTGTATCTACAACAAACCTAAAATAAATTTTGAAGGTGCCAGCAAGTTTCTTTACAAAAAATTGGGAAAAAAGACATCATTTTTCTTAGAGGTTTATATTAAGAAGTCTTTTTTTTTTTTTTTTCCCCCCAATTAATTTAAACCAGACCATGTAAAAAAAAATCTATTACCCCTGATAAAAAAACACTATTATATCCTTTGGGGTGGTTCTATTTTCTCTCTTGATATACTTCATGTTCAGTGTAAATTGAGAAATACTTTTTTTCTGAGGGAAAATTAATATATGTGTTGCCATGTTACAAATCTGTTTGTAAATTGAAAATAAAAAATCATGAGCATATGGATTCTCTGCTTTCTCAGATATGTTACAGCAGTTTTTTTAGTTTAAAGTGATGATTTAGGACATAAAGAGAGAATCATCTCACTTAACTTTAGAACTCTGAAAAGTTACATGTTTAAGTGTGCAGTAGTGATGACAGCATCCTTTACGATCAATGTGGAGCATCAGAGGTGTCTTAAATAGTCATCTAAGAGGTAGGAAGGGTCATGCTCTCGTGGTGCCTGTGTCCTTTCACTTAATACTAATCTGGTTGAGTATGTCTTGTTCCGTGGAACAGCTGAATTTAAGAAGTCTAAATTAATGTAGATTGAACTATCGAGGGTGTATAAAACATTTATTCTAATGCAACGTATTTTTTTCTCCAACATTAGAAATGTGACAAAAAAGTATAGATTTCCAGCTGAGTCAGATTTGTAGTGTAATTTTCTGAAATATCAAGTAGAAAACCAATGAAAAAGTAGTGCACTCTCCTTTGCTTGTACAAAAATGTCACTGTTTTACCTTACGAAAAAACATCACTGAAACCAGTTAAGCTATTGCAATTAGTATTATGGCTTTTTAAAAAGGGTAAAACGGAGGATGTATGAAGTGGTATGGACTCATCTACACAGACAAGAGCTACATGAGAACTCACAGAAACCATGCACCAATTCTTTATTTCAGAATCATATTGACTGTTCTAAACAAGGTCTGTTTGTTTTATTTATTATTCTTTATAACGCTTTTAGTATTACAATAAATAATGTATGACTTCACAGAAGAACTTGGAAAAAAAGGTACCTGGCATATTTCTAAAAAATCATTTTTCTACTAGGACTGGGCAGAGCTGTAATTTCAATCGGAAAGAAGAGGCTTCCCATTTCCTGGAATGTGGTGGAATGATCATGCCTAATGAAAACACAAGCAACAGTCAGCTTCATGCAAAAAACCAATAGATGGGGATTAATGAACCGGCCAAATTCCCTAAACTGTGGTAATAACAAATGTATTGTACCTGAGAAAATTGTTCTGTAGTAGAAAGAAGATATATTATACATGGATTTGTCTATATTCCTGCATATAAACTGCTATGAGATTACAAATCTGTGTGTTGTGACTTTGTTATTAGAAGGAACATTTTTTGAGAGATTTTGTTTAAAAATTAGCAAAATTGCTTACTCAACTATATTACAAGAAATGGAATAGATTTTACAGTCCTGAAACAGTTTTATATTAGTAGCCAACCATCAAGCAAGCTACCTTATTATGGTCCACAAACCTTTTATTCACCTACTAGACTGTAGATTACAATGAAGTTGAAATTTGCACTACCCAATATTGAATACAGTTCAGTACAGCTTGCTTAAAAAAACACAACAGAAAAAAATCCAAAAACTTATAAAAATAAGTTTCCTGGACTGTGCACTTAGTCTGCCAAAAGAAAAATCATACATACAAACAAAACAGAACAAAAATACAAAGCTGAATATATATTTGTTTATTTTTAAGAAATTGTCACCAACAACTGAACCAATAAAAAACAAATAGGCACTCGAAGAATGGTGCATTTCATTATTCTAATGATCAAAAAGATTCCTGATGTTTAATTGAGGTGTCAAAAACATATATTCAGTTTCTTGAAGTTCATAAATTCCTCACTCATATCACTACTCTATAATGACTATTTTCTACTATGCTTAGCACTGCAATTATGGGCACTATTTAGAATCTATGCTAAAAAGAGACAGTTGCACAAAGAAACTTGTGCAATAGTCTAATTATTTATTATTAGTGACATTTCAGAGCAGCAATTTCCTCATACCAATTTGACAAAACTTAAACCTCTCAAAAGTATAAAATTTTGCACATACTAAAAATACACCTGGATTCTTGTATTCATATTGAAATTTGCTATAATACAATTGACACTGTATGCGCATGTGCAGCATAAAATGCAAAAAATGTCTACAGTATTTTCCCAAAAAATAGTAGCTCAGATTGTGATTTATTAGGTTCCAACTTACAGCATGAAGATACTATTGCTCAGCACATGTCAATAACAGAATTATTACTGTTTTGGTGTCTAAAAGCCACATGATATTCAGACATATGCACAAATGGGTATAAGTAAAGATGAGATTTAGAACCCTCTCATCAGAAGAACCTCTTTTCCATTCTTCATCGTTCTACATCTCCCTTATCCCATTCTTTTCTTTTTCAGGTGGGTATATGCACCTTAACTCTTACTGGTGCAATAGGGTTTACCTAGGGCTAAGGCATACGATCAAGCAAATGAGGTTCTACAAACACGGGTGAGCCAACCCATCTGTGTGGTAGGTAACCAACTGCATATTCTTAGCCCACAGCAAATGCAGGTAAATCCATAAGCTTAAAGTTCGTTGTCAGCTACTGCAGTGCAAATGATGCATGATAACGTGTTCTGGCTGTAGTGGTAGTTTCATTCGGCATCTAGCTTAATTGTCATCATTGTTCATTTCCAATGGGTTCTGCAGTAAAGTGGATTTTTTTTACTGTAAGTAGATGAGGATGAAAACTCCAATGTAAAGTTCTTTGCCTCAGCTGCTATGATGCTTAGCAGTAGGTGCCACATAAATCAGCACTTGTGCACCTAAGTATCACAAGACAACAAAATATTCACAATATATTTTGGACCCTGATAGGTGAGTGAGTGTTATGTTTCTCCATAATTTAACTTGCACAAGAACTATCAGCAAACAAGACTATAATATCAACTATAGTAAATGTTATTATAGTACACATTCCTCTCTTGTTTTCCAGAAATATATTTTACTCTAATCAATAATTTCATTCCATAAAAATACATTAATCATTTTGTTCCCTTAGCTCTCCAAACAAAGTAACCTGCTCCCTCTCTAGTTTGAATTTGGCACGTCAAAACTATGGGATTTTTTTTTTTTTCCCCACAGAGAAATATTACTCTGACAATTTAGACGTTTAAAAATTAGAGGCAAATTACACTGTCATTTACCTGGACATTGACAACGGGATGGGTGAACTGTCTATGAAATTTAAACCACATCTTAATGTAGGACATATTTTGCTGTCAACTCAGTTTAGACATCAGTATATTAAACAGCAGTCATATCATTTTGTAACCCCAATAGAAGAGATACGCACAATATTGTCAGTTTAGGTACCACACATATGTCAGTATGAGTAAATACGTCTACTATACTATTTTTTCCTGGGATTTTAAGGGGATTTTTTATTATCTTTTTGCTTGTAGTGACAGATATGCAGATGGGGATCAAATTACCTGGAATAACGTACATTCAGTGATTGTGTATGAAAAGCAAATGGTTCTTTTTTTCAATATTGTTATCCCTGAAGTTTTTTTTTAAAATTTAAACCTTACAGATATTACATAGTAATTTAAAAAGCATGAATATTTTTTCTCTGTAGCCCTTTTATCTTATGTGATACCTGTTCCTGTACCTGGATGTCTTTTACATAACTTTGTTCTCCAGTAAAATTCCAATGCCCTTGCTCTTCTCTTTAGACAAAAAAATGAAGCCTACAAGCTCCAGGCATATCAATCAAAAACAACAGAGTCAGCACTGAGTCTAATAATGAAAACCATGATTTCATAAATCATCCTCTACAGGTTGGGGTCATCTTTTAAAAATTTTTTATCAGGTGCAGCTCAAGATTTCTCAGACTCTCATTCTTCTTTCTTTAATGAAAACAATGGGAAGGATGTCAGCATACAAATGATGTGACCCTCTTTAGCTTAAAAATATCCTGAAAATGAAAAGATTATGCTTTGCTTTGTCCTTGAAATTGTGGAAGTCAGGATTTCTACCTCCCCTCCCACAAAGTTCAAAGGAAAAGTTTCTCTCACAACTCCATAAAGAAATAAAAGTATCTAATCATATGTGAACTTAATTTAATAAACTCTAGATTTGATTTAAAGAATCTGGTGCTACAGGAGACTTTCTCTATTGCCTGTATCCAGTATATAACAATTTGTAATTGCCTAAGTGGCTTTTGTTACCGCATATCCTTGAGCAAACCAGGAGCCCTCTATTAATGGAATTACACATTTTTTACATATTTTATTTCCATCAACAAGTTTCAATATATTTATTACATTTTAGACATTACTGTAATTTGGAAAAACACTAGCAAAAAAAAAAAAAGATTAATTGCTTTGTCTTTCAAGTTTAAAATATGAAAAAAGTTGAGAATGGCATTCAATCTCTTCTAATAAGCAGATTTTTCAGCCTTCACCTTCTAGACCTGATGTCCCAGTGCGCTTATGTACTTTATACTCACACAGCCTGACATAACAACTTGCAAAATTCCATTTTTAAATTTTTGCAAGGATCTAATCTACCCCTTCATGAAACAATTCATTTTCTCACAGTAGAAAAAATAATGAAAATCAGAGGCATGAAGACCTATGGGAAGGAAAAAAAGAAAAAGAAAAAAAAAAAAAGCTTTTACCAGTTTTTATCTGTAGAACTGAAAGAGAAGTATCCCTCAAATAAGACAGTTTTAAAGAAGCATTGCAAGACAGCAGTAATATCTTAGTTAATTGCACCTGTACTGTTTTGTAAACAAAACCTGGGTCATGCCTTGCTATTGATTTACTTAAAAATAGAAAAGTTTCTATGTTAGTATGGGATGGATCGTGATAATTTGTTTAGTTTCACTCTTACAGAAGGATACAGACTCTGGATGTATCTGCACTGCTAGATGAGATGCATCTTTAAATGTAGACTCAGACACTATACAGAGGGCAAAACTGCAAGAACAGATCCAATTTGGTCAAAGTATGCGTTCTGAAAGAACACGTATGTGAACTGGGATCACATTGGCTGAACTATATACCACCCTTTCTGAAAGAACAGATATAGTCATTGATTGTAAGAAGAAATACCAAGTTGTAGATGCTCTCTTGAAAAGAGCAAGATCCTTTCTGTGATATCATAAATTAAAATCTTCTTCTTACCATTGACTGAAGCAATATAATTAGCACAAAACTTACTAAGAAGACAGGTAAAATTCCAGCAAATGGTTCACTGGCAGGAGGGGACAATGTCTCCCGAAAGGTCCTGACAACTATACGGCAAATCTGACTTAGGTCAGACGTCACCCTAACCTGGTGATATCAACTCTGTAGCGCCTTGCTCCTACATCTAGGGATTTAGGTGACCCAGCACAGCTTTCCTGCCAGCACATATGAAATCCATAACCTGAACTGCTCAGATGTTATTTGGTGGTAATCCCCCTTCTAAAGTCTACATAGAAGTCTTCTGAATGTGTTGCCTCAGGCAGATGTTGCTATTAACTTTATGAAGGCATTTGAGATACTATACTGCAAAGTGAACAGTTCAGATATGAGCAGACCATATGATTTACTAGTAAAAGTAATTTGACTGTCAGCATTTCATTACTTAATAAGTGGTGAAAAACTTGAGAAAAAAATGTTTTGCAGGAAGTTACTATTTATCAAGAATTTATCTTTTCTACTTTCTTTCTCAGAATTTTGGAGCACATCTGTATTAAACTGTTCTGAACTCATGGGAAATTTCATCTGCACTGAAAGGTCTTTGGGGGCCTGTTCCCACTTTGCCATACATGAACCGTGATGTATCCTGAACTATCAAAGTAAATGTTAAGATTTGATACATTAGAAATAAACTTTGCCATTTTCTTGATTAACAACCTGTCATGAGTATCAAATAGTATAAATTATTACAAAAAAAAAGGGAACAAATAGATTTTTAAGTTGTTTAATAACCTTCCAGTGACACAAACAAGCTCAGAAGACTCTTTAGAAGGTGAAGAATTGGCTATGAAGAGGTGGCGATGACGGTGATCAGCCATTTCCTCCTGTAGAGATCTTGGATGATCTCATAACTTCCATGACAAGAAAAAATCATAGAATCATAGACTCGTTTAGGTTGGAAAAGACCTTTAAGATCATCTACTCCAACCATTGACCCTACTCTACCAGGGCTGCCACTAAANTTGGCCTTGTTAAACCTCATGCAGTTGGCTTCAGCCTATCGATCCAGTCTGTCCAGATCTCTCTGCAGAGCCTTCCTACCCTCAAGCAGATCAACACTGCTGCTTAATTTGGTGTCATCTGTAAACTTACTGAGGGTGCACTCAATCTCCTCGTCCAGATCATCAATAAAGATATTAAACAAGGCTGGCCCCAAGACTGAGCCCTGAGGAACACCACTTGAGACCTGCCACCAACTGGATTTAATACCATTCACCACAACTCTCTGGGCTCAGCCATCCAGCCAGTTTTAAACTCAGCGAAGAGTACACCTGTCTAAGCCACAGGCTGCCAGCTTCTCTAGCAGAATGCTGTGGGAGACTGTGTCAAAGGCCTTACTAAATAGCGGACCATACTCTCAAACTCAGTAATTCCTATAAAACCACTGAAATATCTCATCATAGTTGTTATTGAATTTACACAAATGCCTGAAACTGCTTAATGGAGGATGGAAAACGGTGCTAGGCATTCAAAGAGAAGCAATTGTGTGGTCATGACACCTTGGAGTTTTACAGCTCCAGGCTGAGCAACCCCAACTCTCCCAGCCTTTCTTTGTAGGTTTTCTAGCCCGCTGATGAGACCTTTTCATGGCCCTCATCTGGACCTGCTCTAACAGGTCCACATCTTTCTTGTACTGGGGGCCTCAGAGCTGGATGCAGTACTCCAGGTGGGGTCTCACCAGAGTGGAGCAGAGGGACAGAATCACTGCCCTTGACCTGCTAGCCAAGCTTCTTTTCTATGCAGCCCAGGATACTATTGGCTTTCTGGGCTGTGAGTGCACATTGTTGGTTCATGTCCAGCTTTTCATCCACCAGTACCCCCAAGTCCTTCACGGCAGAGCTACTGTCAATCCCTTCATCCCCCAGCCTGTATTGATACTGGGGGTTGCCCCAACCCATGTGCAGGACCCTGCCCTTGGCCTTGTTGAACCTTGTGAAGTTCACATGGGCCCACGCCTGCCTACCAGGGTTAACCCACAAGAAGAAGAATGTAATTTTATCTATCTATCTATCTATCTATCTATCTATCACATAAAATACTTGAGTTTGTATGCATATGTACAGAAAATGTATATAAAATATGTACAAACAATACATTGAATATATGGATATTCACTGAAATGTTTTCATTATTGCAGGGCATATATAGTGACGTACCTTTGCAGCAGATTCAACTCATTTTGAGGAATTTTTTTAAAGGAAAGACCTTCAGAAGCATAAGCACTAAAATTTTATTGAGCATCTAGCCAGCCCCATATCTGAATGGCTGCTTCTATGCGAATCATAATCTTACGAATTGTGGAAGAGCCATCCTTTAGATTAGTATGAGCACATACTCCTCATAATTCATAATACAAAGCAAAATCCTACTCTAAGCAAGTCCTCCAAAGTTCTGTGCAAATTAATTGGTCTATAACACAGGCTGGCAATAAATATTTCAGCACTTCATGTTAAAAAAACTTGTAGTTAGGAACCAATACACTTGACTCCTTCTTAAAATGAAATATCGACATTTAAAATGCAAGTTCCAGGCAAAGATACAGTCCATCATTTTCCAATACTAAATGAAAAGACAGACATCTAACGTCACAAGAGAACTTTTTTGTCATGAAAGCTTTTTGTGTGCCAGTACACCAGCACCAATCCAAACACAGAATACTGTGCTTAGAGAAATAGACACTTAATGTTCTCTTTTGCATTCTATTTTATAAAAAAAAACTTCCTGGTTAATTAGGGCTATCTAGTGGATTACATAATTTATAATTTTTTTATTCCTGTATTCTGTGAGGCTAGTGTTGCTAAACTGAATATAATATATGGCAAAACAGGACGGTATTAGAAGAAATTAACTGATCCTTGCTAAGGCTAAGAAAAGATCTTTTTAATATTATGAGAATTCTTTACATGTCATCCTAATGTGATTTGAATCCCCCTGTTTTAAAAGGAATTAGTGTATCAACAAAGATTACTTCTCTTTTCTCTTTTTCATTTATTACTAACCTAAGGAAGTATGTAATAATTCAATTTAATTTATATTTCCCTGAAGAAGTGCAATTCAATGGATAATACAAGCGGAGCTTCTGTATTAATAACACCTAGCTGGAGACAGTAGAATACATATGGTGCATAGTGGTTACAATTAAGTAGGAAGACCTGAGACAGAGGCATTTATATAAGCAGCTTTGTACTGCTTAGGAAAGTAATGGACCCTGAGGCAAAGCTGAGGGACTTCTTTATCTGCTATGATTAAAACTGCTGATAATTCCCAAAGTGGTAAGTTCAGCTGCTGTTCCACATTATATTGCTTAAGATATTAATGAGAAAACAGAAACACTGCCTGTGCTATTTAGTTAATAACCAGAGGTCATATTCCATTTGCCATTTCTTCATGATGAGTCTACATTACTATTGTTGATTTCATGTTTTATGAAATGTCCCTTGGCTTAACCCATCTACTAAGAGAGTATAATAGCATTACTGGTATGCCAGGTCTTTCGTCATACATGGAGAATATCTTTATTGTGACTGGTTCTACAGTTTCACCTATTTCTACTTGTCAATATTTGCATATTAATCCAAGTCAGAATAAAATCTGTGGTTTAGGTTAAAATATTGCTTCCATATACGACATACTGATTATTTGTAGAAATCTTGTAAAGTTGAGTACAGTAGATGTCCACAGAGAATAGTCATAGAACAGTCTTCCCTATAATCACAGACTTTGTTAACAATAAGAGTCATCCTTTTGAATAGGATGAACAATGAAATATTCCATCTAAGCAGCAACACATTGGAAGAGCAGGGATCACTGGCTCAATCAGTCACATGAAGAAGAACAGTCAGAAGCCAAGCAATGAGAGTTGAAGCACTGGTTATAAAAATGAAGGATGAAATGACTTTGTCAAGCTGTGGTGTCTGATGGCGAGAAACAGTCATGTCAGTAACTCTACAGACTGGTTGCTTGGAACATGAGATAGTCAAGAATATCAAACTCAAAAATTGACTTCTGATCAGCAACAACCCAGTAAAATTTTTAAAAGTGTGCCTAACTATTTAATAGGTTAAATATTTTACTTTGTCTCCCTAGCATAGGAAGACTTTATGCAGTTAAATCACCATATTGAAGCCTTTGACCCACCATCTTTTCCTGGTTAATTGTTCTAATTTTATCTTCAAAAAGAATGTTGACAGATGTCCTTTGTTTCTGTCCTGTTTGGGATGCCCCTTTTTATGTTTGCTCAGTAAAACAATCAAAGATTTAAAAAAAAAAAAAAAAGAAAGAAAGAAAAGGACCCCATACAACTGGTTTGGGAATGTCCAAAACCATGAAAAATAATTAATTTTTTAATTTAAAATGAGTCTTTGCACAACAGTTCTCATATATAACTAAGATCATGTGGACACACCTGCAGACTGAAATAATTCACTGGGTGAAGGTGTCATGTCACTTCCCAATGTTCACAGGACAAGACAAGGATCCAAATGTGATCTCTAAAGGCTCTAGAGGTGGGACCATGTGAAATTCGTGAGGTTCAACAAGGCCAAGGGCAGGGTCCTGCACATGGGTTGGGGCAACCCCCAGCCTCAATACAGGCTGGGGGATGAAGGGATTGACAGTAGCTCTGCCATGAAGGACTTGGGGGTACTGGTGGACGAAAAGCTGGACATAAGCTGACAATGTGCACTCACAGCCCAGAAAACCAATAGTATCCGGGATTGCATAGAAAAGAAGCTTGGCCAGCAGGTCAAGGGCAGTGATTCTGTCCCTCTGCTCCACTCTGGTGAGATCCCACCTAGAGTACTGCATCCAGCTCTGAGGTCCCCAGTACAAGAAAGATTTGGACCTGTTAGAACAGGTCCAGAGGAGGGCCACAAAAATGATCAGAGGGATGGAACACCTCTCCCATGAGGAAAGGCTGAGAGACTTGGGGTTGTTGAGCCTGGAGAAGAGAAGGCTCAGGGGAGACCTTTGTCTGGCCTTTCAATCCTTAAAGGAGGTCTACAGGAAAGACAAGGACAAACATTTTAGCAGGGCCTGTTGTGATAGGACAAGAGGTAATGGCTTTAAACTAAAAGAGGGAAGATCTAGACCAGATAGAAGGAAGAAATTTTTTACAATGAGAGTGGTGAAACAGCAGAACAGGTTGCCCAGAGAAGTAGTAGGTGCCCCATCCTTGGGACACATTCAAGGTCAGGTTGGACGGGGCTCTGAGCAACCTGATCTCGTTGAAGATGTCCCCGCTCATTGCAGGGGAGGTTGGACTAGATGCCCTTTAAAGGTCCTTTCCAACACAAACTATTCTATTATTCTATGATTCTATTACCATTACATCTCTGGGCTGGTAAAGTTACAGTACTTTAAAATAAGGGCTTAGAATATTTTCATGTGTATTTATACCTGTAAACATGGCTTCATGCATTTACTCTGACAGCCATGGATAAAAGCATAAAAATAGTATAAAAGCATAAAATAGTAATGCTTTGGGAATAGTATAGAGTTGCAGAGAAAAGGATCTGGCTGGTCTGCTGGCAAAGATTTAGAAAGAAAAACAAATATCTCAATATTTTATTTTCTGAATTGGTGCTAGCCATTCAGATTAGAAAAGTGAAATAATAAGAAACTAAACATGGTAGGGACATAACAAGGTTCAAAGATAATAGGAGACTATATGGAATGAGACAGATGACATAAGAGATTGTCTGTTTCCACCATCTATAAGGTGCTCAACAGCTAGATTGGGTGACACCCTGTCTGAACAAATGGGCCTATTCAGTCAGATTTGCTTCTTACCCATAAGCTTCTTACCTTCCTTCAGAATGAACACTCTGAGGGAAGAGACTGCAACATGATACCCCCACACCAGATTAAACATGGTTACATATTTCCCACAGAAAATTCCAGTTACTATGGGAACAAGTTTTCAGACAGAAGCTTTTGGCTTTTACTAATACAACCATTACAGAAATTTCATCTTTTCCATGGAAAAAAGATGTATTTCATGCCATATGAGAATATATGTATTATACTATATACTATGACTATAAACATATATAAAAATATAAAAAACATTTCCACGACTGTGATGCAGAACCTATGTTTCATATATATGTACAATTTTGCTATCACTTTTTATCAACAAAGTAAAAAGACTGACCCTTAATTATTTTCAAAGGGAAATATTTAAAATTTGCAAAATTGGCAGAAAAAAAATGATTCAATATTTCACCAGTGATAAATCAAATCTTTTATTTATTTCTCAAACTGGTATGTCTTATATATCAAATGGTATAGACAACTAATGCAACATAATATCTCTCTTCAGAATTGGTAGATCTGTGTTGATGTACTAGTAACTAAAATTTCATCCATGTGTTGAAAGTACTCTGTTTTATGCCCTTATGGAATACTCCTTCCTTCAAAATATTTTGCTTCACAATGATAGGGCTCGCAACAGGTAAAACTCCTTTAATTCTGACTTGATTGCATTGTAGAACATCTATTTTAATTTCTCTCACCGTTGTCAGATATTTTGGTTTTATGGCTGTAGACAGCAGCCATAGCTCGCATTTGGGTGTCTTTTCAAGACAGAAAGACTAACATGTTTAAGCTGCACAACTTACTCTTTTTATTTGACAGATCAGTGGCAGTCCCGTTAAAATAAGATATATGCTTTTACATTAGCCTGACAAGGGATTACACTAAATAAAATGTTTTTGACTGGCACGAGTTTCCCATTACTCAATTTGTCCTTTGCTGCCAGAATAGGGATATAAAAAAGAACATAACATGAAAGTCCTTGTCCTCAGGCTCCTTGAAATTACTTGGAGGCCAGCAGTCCTGAAATTCATATGTATTCTTTATTTAGGCTTTACTAGTATGCTGCTTTGTAACCATGATGATACTAACATTTAAATGCATTTATTTCTCAAAAATAAATAATTCACTAACAATAGCTTTATATTGACATTTTTGCATGTGTACAGAACTATTCTTCTATCTCAGATAGCCATTTAAAAATAGAATTTTTGTCATTCAACACATATTATACTATTATTTTTCTGTTGTATTTTATTTCTGTGCCCAATCAGAAGGTAAAGGCTGATGAACTTGGGTTGTTCCATGGCACTTTTAAGCTAAAAAAAGTGATATTGCACCAAGGTCACCAGTGGAATTGGTCAGTTAGCAGCTCTGCTCTCAGACGAGTAGTTCATGGTCTTGTTTCTAATGTGACCAACATTATATCATTCAACACTTTATGTGACCTTCAAAGAATTCAGTCTTTGTCATTCAAACTAAAGAAGAACCTCAGTCAACACAGAAAGAATTATATGGGTCACCAACTAGCCTGTCTGTTTGAAATGAGCCAAAGGAAAGGTTCCACCTGCTCAAGCAAACATACAATGTGTGTCCTGATTGGAAATCACTGTTGCCAATTCTTTTCCTGCTTAGTGGAAAGGACACATCAGAGTTCATCATTTCCACATTGCCAGCTGATACAGCCACCAGAAAAAGCCAAAAGCTAAAATTGGCTTAAGCATCCCACAGAATCTTTCAGTCCATAGCTACAAAGTGTTGCTTCTTTAACCTGCAAAAGAGAAAAATCAAATTCTTGTGGTTCAGAGAAGGCACAAAGTAATAATTCACAATTAAATCTAGTTTTTGCACATCTTTACACCCTGGTTTTGAATCAGCAACTTAAGCAGTTCCCCAGTTTCCATGGAGTCAGAGGTTTCTGCTTCACCAAAGCAAAAGTGTGAAATAATTATGCTTTACATCTAACAACTCAAGTGGGTTCACACCGGCTACCCACTTGCAGACACTGAATGTCTAACTCCTTTGATCCAACTATACTAGCTCATTAAGCAATTTTTTCTCAATAATTTTTTGTATGTAAACATTGAACAAAAGGCTAAATATTGTACCAAAGAAGAACTGAATACTGCACAGCAGGGTTTGATGCTAGCAGCCAATTGCCTCCCCTGCAGTTGGAAGACAGTTTGGGTAACTATTCCAAAGATTAATGAGCAATCAGTTCTAAATTAAACCAAGACCTATGTTTAAATCTTTTTCCATCACACCCTTTACAAGCCTGAATTTGAGTTACACTCACAGAGATAAAATGCAGTATTTGGCTTTGTGTGTTGTAGAACATTATTAGCACAGTGAAAAATTGCTTCTTTAGCATTTCCTTCACATTTTTCAGCTTTTATTTTCCCGATCAATTTGAAAGGAAATGGACCATGATGAGGTTTGCTGCTTCTGCATCAGGCTATAAGCAGAAGTTTCCTGTCAGTCATTTCTAGAAACTACACAATCCCATTTTGAAACTGGAACAGAAGTATTAGATCTGTGAGATTCACAACTGTTCTGACACACCACTTTCATACTGAGTTCAGTTTTTAACTATTGACAAACCATTTGGATAGCATGAAACAAATAGTATAGTGAACAATATGAAGAAGTGTCACTGAGGGCTTTTCAGCAGCTCAGTAACTAAGTTATTTGTGCCTCTGTAACTCTGCACCTCTACCTCTGTATCAGTTCAGTTTCTACAGACAGTACTGATACAGAGCGTGATATTAGGTGTTAGGTGCACATGCATACAAGCATGCAACAGCAGTTACATATTGTAAGCACCAAAGATAGTGTTTAGATTATATTAAGTATAGAATCATAGAATAGTTTGGACTGGAAGGGACCTTTAAAGGTCATCTAGTTCAACCCTCCTGCAATAAGCAGGGTTATCTTCAGCTAGGTCAGGTTGCTCAGTGAGTAAAGGTGTTGTAGAATAAGAATACCATTCTAAATATGACTGCTTTTGGATAGATGGCAGAACTAACAGAAATCCATTCCTTACACATTTCTGCTCTAGTTTCCTAACTTCCCTCTCTTTCCCTTTCTCCTTCCTTAATTCCATCCTAAAAACATAAAGCAGGAATTAAAAGACACCTCAGAGACTGCTAAAGAAAGCAGGGATGCAAAAGTTAGCCTATAAGAAAACTTGAAGAACATGATAATTTGCTGTGTAATTTCCTCCTCCCAGTGTGAATTTGCCTCATTTTTTTCCATGCATAGCTTATTGTGCATATATGTATCTACAATAAGGAACCAATGATATCTACCGTCAAATTGTGTTTTTTACTTATTCTTTGTATTGTGTAAAGAACATAGCAGGTAATTTTGCTGAGTTTAAATCTTCTCAGGTTCTAAACATGTTGAGATTAATTAAGGTTTATGAAGGGTTAATAAATCATGGAGTAAATAAGATTAGGAATGTAATGTGGTTTGATAAGATTCAGAAAAAAAATTATCACAGCGATACCGGCCACTTTGATACTAAGTAGCAGTCACATCATGGGTCATTCTGACACTCAGAACTGGATTTTTTCTTCTCATTTTCCAGTATATCTCAAACAAGGAGTTTTGGTACCAAACTCACCTATTTCTAGATATGTGATTGCAGAAAAAAGGTGAGATAGGACTTTCCTGTAGTCATCACCAAAGATAAGCCAAGAGACAGTATCTCGATATCTTGATACCTTGATTTTGTATGTGCCAGCATCCTTTCCACCTCTAGTTTCATGTATGGTTTTCCATACAGGTCTAGTTTCAGTACATAAATGCTGCACAAGGAGAAAAAAAAGTCTCTCTATTACATAGTTTTTGAGTGCTTTCTCGGAAAACACCACATACTGGAAGACTACCACAAATCTTCCTGAAGGTGAGTAATTTGGGGTATTTTCATATAGGTCAGCACATGAAATATTTATTACTGGTAGCTTAAGTTTTCCCATCATAAGCTAATGTAGTAATTTATTTATCCATCGCTATTTAGTTACGTAAACAAGAAATATGAGTCATAAATAGGGAGACAATCGCAAGCTCTTGTTTTTGAAAAGCTCCTGTTCACAATTATTTTTTCATCATCATGTTAGAGAAATTATTGTGTTATATTCAAATAAATGGAAAGTAATGGAAAATGAAAAAGGAGTTGAATTGTCTGTGATAGAGCTTCAGAGTTTAATAAGTAACAATGTTGCACAATGGTTATTAATTTCCTTTAGAACCAAATAGGCCCTTTTCTCACACACATTAGATTATAGTTTTGATTTTGTTTTTCATTACTTGTTGATGCGTATTTACTTTGGGTGATTGGCTATCCAAGTGTGTCAAGAATATACCATTTTACAAGATTGGTCCCAGCATTACAGAGTTTTCAGAAATACAGTCTGTTTCTCTCATATATTGGGATTGAAAGCTTGACACATTTATTCACTTACTTATCTAACTGCCTAGCTGTCCCCCTGTAGTTTCCACAAGAACTACAAGTGCTGTCCTTCTTTACTCGGTGCTTCCTTGCCACCCCTCTGTCCTATTCATCATGTCTGTATGTGAATGGTCAGCTCTGAAGGGCAGATCAGCCACAAGTCCCCAAAGGAGTCACAGATGAGACATACAAGGAAAAAAAAAAAAGAACCAGGGACACTGCTAAAGGAAAGGAGACAGAAAGACTGAGCAAACAAGTGAACTAAGAAGAGATTAGGAGAAGAACATGTCAGAAAAGATTAATCTGAAGAGATCTACCAGGCATAATATTAGGAATTTTTTTGGAACAGCTAGAGAGACAAAAGAAAAAAAA
>VYXH01006711.1:407-27673 GCA_013397275.1 Burhinus bistriatus | reverse complement strand
AAAAAAAAAAAAAATCCACAGAGGAAAAATAATCTTCCTTTCATGACATCTTAGAAACAATCAGACACCAAAACATTATTTGCGTGCAGCCATGTTTTATTGTCTCCGTAGGTTTAATCAACATGCAGGGATGAGTTGGAGATACTCAGAAATTAAAACTTCACTCCTGTGATCTATGTTTCCTTAAGTCCTTTTCAAAAAGTTTAACTTTGTTAGTCTAATGTACTTGCTTATGTAAAGCAAACACAGTTTCTTTCCTTTTTAATATATCAAAACAACAGTGACATATGTCACAGATAATAGATGATGCAGGTAGTATTACAGTTGTTGCGGAAAAAAATATTAAACTTCAAAAGTCTGCACCATCAATACTACAAGGTGAATAGATAGATGGTCACATTCAGTGGACGTTATACTATGTATGTGTGTGTGTGTATATGCTAGAAAGGAGAATCTTTATATTTCTCTTGCCTCTTTTTAATGACTACTTTTTCAAAACACCTCTGATTTTAGTTGTTTTGACTTTCCAAAACCAAATTTCTGTCATCATTTCAGAGCAATTGAATGTCACTGTCTGCATCTCAAACTTGAGAGAGCAGGAAAGACAGGAATAACCTACTTTGATGCATTCATATACATCATAGGTTGGAAGAAAAAATATTTTACTCTGGTGTTGATTGGTTAGACAGAGGAAGGACACCCAAAAGAAGAAGGTAAATGAGTTTGCTCTGAGCTTTGTGCTGACACGGCTAGCACTTCAGTTAGCCTGATTATGCGTATACAAGCCTGAAACAAGGAAACAACACAGAGAGTCAATGACAATATATTAGTGTCACTTAAAGACTGTTTGGGGGGAGAGGAATGTTTTTATTTCTAATTTCTGCTGTAAACCTGAAGATGTTCAGAAAAATGAAAATTTTAACGCTGTACAAAATAGCCTTTTTATATCCCCAAATACTCCAATTTAAAATTTCTGAGAACCAGTATTTCCTCTTAATTATACTGAAGATGGGCATCTGCACAATTACTAATATTTGCATGGTCAAAGCCCAGCAATGTCATATTAAATTCTGAACATATTCTTATAGTTACATATTTAAAACATTTTTCAGGCAAAATATCTTGCCACTAAAGAAATGCAAATGAGTGCAGTAAATGTATTAGCTTCTTAGATACTACCCCTTTGCAGAGAAAATGCACAACTGGGAATAAGATAAAGAAACTAAGAAATTTGTCTGTTTTCAGAAATGTATGTGTGTCCTAAACTGTAAAAAGTGTCATTTCACTACAATTTTTTTATATTACCTTTTTTTAAATTTGACATATATTTTTTGTCTTTTCTCAATAATAACCCAAAAAAAGATCTTGCATGTTTTATGCAGTGAAATGGTATGATTCCAGTTATGTTTTCTTGCGCTGTAATCCAAAAGACTTTACACTGGGTGGAAAGTATTAAATGTGTTTTCTGAAATACTTTACCAACCACTTTTTGTTTTGAAGTATTTGTAAAATCAGTGTGGAAACTCTGATTTTTAGAAGAGGTTTTAGTTTTCTCCTCACTCACCTTCAGTACTTCCACACTGTCTCTAAAGGAAACACTGATTTTCTCTTTAACTTCACATTCGTTTTCTATACTTATTACTATGCCAATAGTTTTCTTTAAACCTTATACAAGACAACCTTAAATCACTATGGAAAAACCCATACTGCTACATATTGAAACAAATACTCTACTTCTGAACTTCTTGCAACTCAATGCTTGGTGTATTCCTGATACAAGACTAGGCAGTGATAAGGCCGTGAGTTTGGCGATAAAGCGCTAAATCTGACACACTAAAGATAAATGAGAATTCCTAATAGAAAGCTGCTCTACTTTTGCCTTCACGGTATGCGAAGGTGGGTTCATTTCCATCTCCCTGTCAAGTACCTGAAAACAACGGGCCTTATCCCTCCTTAATCTCAATGGGCTACCTTCATAAGCTCTTTAAAAGTTATATATGGAAGCTGGAGTAAGCCGATTAGCAATGGTTGTCTGCAATCGGACATCAGCAAAGTACATAATAATACTGCAACATTACTGAGAATACAGAATGAGGATGGTACGAGTGGGAAGATATAGCAATGTTATTTAAGACACAGAAGGGTCACATAAAACTCAGAAAGTAGCCATATAAAATTTCAAATACCACCTCTTCCATCTTGAAACAGCCATTTAAAATTTCCTGACTTTGAAGAGGGCACCTTTGCTAACGCTGTTCAAACTACAAAAGCTTCACCGTAGATCCCTTTCTTGGTAGACAGTTACTCTTTCTCAAATTTTTAATTTCTGAAGTTCTCAAACAATGATTGATAGCACTTGTTTGTGTCTATTAGGTAGATTTTATTGAAATATCATCTGTATGCTTAACATTCTCCAAAGTACATTTTGTATTTTTTACTGGATTAATGCAGCCTTTAAAAATTCACACTAGCATTTTGTACTGGAACATTCCCTCACTAATATTTGCACTGTGACAATAGTTCAGTTATGATATATGTATCTTCTCTATCTAATGTGGCAGTAAAACCAATGCTGAGCAAACTATGATGCCTAATATCCCCTTCTGAACAGATTCTAGCCTGCCTTGCATCCTTTGAAATGGTATCTGTGTCATGTTTGCCCATTTGTCAGTCCTGAATAACACTGAAAATTGAGAGTACAGAAAAAAAGAGGGAGTTGATTAAAAGTACAAATAAGGCAGAATAGCATATACGTTAGCTAAAGTTCTGTATGCTTCTCCTCTGAGATTAGACAACCTTTTGATTTAATTTTTCCTGACAGTTCAGTGTAATATCATAATAGACAGAATGTCCTTGGTTATCATTTTTGCTTCCTCTCACTGTTTGTCCTTGTCTAGTGCAGATGCTTTGTCTGGACCACATCACTTTTTAGACAGAGCAAATAAACCAGAAAGTTTTTTACACCCAGTTTTAGGTGAAAGTAATGTGAAGGGCCTATCTATGACTTTTGTTGTAATTCTAAGTATCAAATTACTTTACTTTCTTTAACGTTTAGCATTGTGGAAGGGAAACTAAGATATACAGTAACTGCCAACAGTGTAATGAGCAGACATGTCAACTTTCAAGCCCAGACTTACCCCCTATTTACATTAAGAAACCCTCAAGAGTATGTTCAGATGTGCACATCGCCCAGGCTCCTAAATATTCTCAGCACGTTAGCGTGTTCCTGCAGTTGCGTTGACCTAGCATGATCACAGCAAAGCACAGAAAAGCTGAGAATATACAGTAATTCCTAAGTATCGTGGGGGTACTTTGAGCCTTTGCCACGGTTGTGGTATAGAAAACAATATGGTCAGAAATAATGAGCGCCTGAGTTGGTGGAGTAAAGCCCTCTCTTCACCTTGTAATACAGACACAGCCAGAGATACCAGCATAGTCACTTAGAGGTATAAAATGTCTAAACTTAGAGAGGTTGATGACAATTAACCTTAGGGGGGGTTGATGACTGGAGGTTGATAATTAAATGCTGCCACTCATATCCTGAAAGAGGTTTTAATGACATATCCACAGTAGCATATGATATTTGGGGTGGATTAGGTCATACAACATATTTATACAATTGAAATTAATTCCTAATGCTGAAGTTAGAACAGCAATCATTGGTCACTCTTCCTTAACACATTCCTATACACCTGGATATGAGGAAAAAAATATAAATATTTGTTAAACGATTTATCTCCTGAATCATACTCTCAGAAGGAGAAATTGTGCTAGATTTTGGGCTACGGACTTGCACATTTTAATAGTTAGCTTTGGTTATGTTCAACCCACTCAATTTAGTCCATGTATAATGCTAAATATTTTCCAGGAACATCATGAAAAGGATAAAAATTATAAGCACATTTTAAGTACTACATGTATGAGGCTATCACCCTGTCCTTAAAACAGTGATATCTTTAAATTTCAACTTGCAACAAAGATACTACAGAAATGTACATTTTTAATAGTAATAATTCTTACTTATCTTTTCATCTATAAATCTTCAGTGCTTTGTTAATACAGTCATTTTACCCCTGGGAAAACAAGACAATGACAAATGACATCTCTTCTCCCATAATATATCCGTAAAGACGGGAAAAAAAACCCTCATTTGGCATGATCCAAGATATAGTCACCCCGTTCCCTTTGCATTCTTTGAATGTGCATATTAGAGAGACAGATGGCAAAGCAATATAGGATACAGGGTAGATGAACTTTTCTGATTAAACAGAAAATGAGTACAATCTTTATAAGAATTTTCAATTATTCTTTTGCAGTTATTGTTCCACAATCTACTAAAAATATTTCTAGGCCTCCAAGCATATTCTAATTTCTCAGACTGGGAGTTGCGCTTCTCCCTGGAAAGGCTCAGTATTCTACTCATCATGGTTCACATGACTCATTACTTGTCATTTCTTCATAGTAAAGATTTCAGAGGTTTTAAAGGGACAACAGATGTAATCTAGCTTTGAAAAGAGCTAGGGATGGATGGAAAATAGTTGCTCTTCCCTTTTGTGCATTTACGGTGTACAAGAAATGCTGTGAGAATGAGTAATTGATTGGCTGCAGTTTAAGCCACCAGTAGAAATCTCCCAAGAATACCCATTAAAGATGTTTTTAAGTAGGCTCATATCGAAACCCCTCTGAGATTGCTGATTTTTAAACTGATTCCTTTACTGTTTTTATCCCATTAACTAATACTTCTACCAGTTAGTTAGCAATACTAAAAATCTGAGAGTAAATGTACTGGTAAACCAAAGAATGCATAAAACTAGCTCTGTAAGTTGCAAAGAAAATAATTCTATTTGATTTAAACCAATGATAACTACTACAGAAGGTAGTACAACTAAGACCTGTCTATGCTCTGATTGCATGTTTGTTTCTGTAGCACTGAAAGATAAGTGGACGTCTTTGTGAATGACCCAAAGTCCTTTTAAATCTATGGCTATGTACCGGAACAATTTGCATATCCAAAGAACAGGCAAGTTACATTCTCTTTCCTGCCCAATTCCATACACTTACATTAACTCTTGTGAATGTGGATATGTAAAAAAAAAAAAAATCTATATAAAAGGTGATGGATGACTGCCTACTGGAGAGGTAAATCCCTTTTTTAGTTCTCGGTGCAAAAGGATAGTTTTGCATTGCTTACAAATATTGCCCTGTGCCTTTCTGGTCCCGTCTGACTTTCGGCACCATAAGATAGTCACCCATCCATGTATTAATCATGGCCAGTTCTCTCTCACTGTAACAACAGCAATGGAATTAGTCTTGTTTCTTTTAAATTATGGTAAAACCAGCGAATTAACTACACAGACATTAAACAGAGCAATACAGGCAAAGACTGACCCGCCAACAAAGTATTTCCGTTCAAGCATCCAGCTACTGCCCTTTGGATGGAGAATCACTGTGCTGTTATCCTTAATTTATCTCACCATTTCCATTTATCTAAAATGTTATAAACAATGAAAACAAAAGGGATTGAAGTTGCCAAAATGATGTTCTTGAAAAGTGCTCAGACTGAACCTTATTAAGAGCTTGTTCCCAGACATCCTGAAAGGTTTTGTTCTTGTTTTGATTTTTAAAGGCGAAACATTAATAGATAAATGGATGATTTGTATTATAAGATTGGGTGTAACAGAGAGTCTGCTGGATAGGAGTCTAGAATTAAAATATAATTTTAAAAATCCCAAACAGACATACACCAAATCACACCCCCAGTTCACCAGCCCACTTTTCTGGTAGCTGTATTTGGGAGCAAATGTGAAGAGGTATAAGAAAATACATTTTTTACAAGATATTTGAATAACCCAGTCCTCTAACCTTACTCCTGGCTGTCAAAGAGGTATATAAACAATTCTCTTCTTCAATACTTTTTTTTTTTAATTGTTTTTTTAAAAAATAATTACTATATATATTTTTATAGCCCCTCACACTATGGGGTTGCAATTGCATTTGAGGTTTCTGGTGTTTCTTGAATACAAATAAAGGAAAGAAAGAGCTTTGTTTCATTTTCTTCGTGAATACTGTACATAGACATTAACAAGTTTTCAAGCAGTGAATTAGAACATCCCAAAAGATAAACTGTATGAAATCCTCTGATGTAAGGATGTAGTGGTCTTTATCTTTACATATATATTGGCCATGTGTGAGACAGCATAATGTAGAGTAACCATAGCAACAATATAATATGTTGAGTAAATCAGCTTGAAAACTGTTGAGTGCATTAGATATGCAGGGCATAGAGGGGTTTTTTATCCTGTTGTTGGATCAGGCCCGTACTAGTGCTTTGTATTAACCAGCTCTATTATACATAAAAAGTCCCTAAACCTTCCCAAATTAAGCAAGAATCACTTCAGGCACTAAAAATGATTGCACACTTGAATACAGTTAGGAGAATGCTTTGTTTGTAAAATGCTTTGAAGATAAATCCTAAGCAGAGCTTTTAATCTACACAAGCAGTAAAATAAAGTGCAGCCCTGCACATATTTGTATAAGAGAACATTTGGAGCAGTATATTGTGGGCGATTTTGAGGAAAACACTATGTTGAAAGTATATGATTAATTCAGTGTTCTAAGAAGCAAATAACAACAAAAAAAAATCTTTAAAAAGAAATTTTAAAAGACAATAGAAGTTCTGAGATCAAAACCCACAATTGTTTTCTATTTATCTTCCTTCAAACTATGATCTACATATTTTTTAACGGCTGAAAATCTGTGGTGATCATTAAAATATTTGAAAGGGAAACTAGAGAACTTAATGTAATTCCTGGGATTCAATCACATGGGATTAGGTTTCCAAATGTGTCCATAAAAATGAAGCAAACAATTATATCCTCATGAGACAGTATCTATTATTATTTCTGTTAATTTATATAGTTCCTCATGTATTTTATATGATAAGAACATCATTTACAATTAAGTAAACAGGCAGTTAATTCAGACTTTTGGCAACCCCAAATTTGTCATTAAGATTTTCATTTTCATTCTATTTACACAAAGAAATGAAAACATTTCTTAAATATAAATATCTGAGTAGAAGATAAATGCTCACTAAACTAACTACATCAGGTAAGGGTCCTAGGTTTTCCCATTAAATCCAAAGTAAATCACTTGGAGCTCTCAGCAGTTTAGATTCTTCACAAGGAAAACCTGGCGTCGGTTTCAGTGTTATTTCAGTTGTCATATTTTACCCTCTCAGATTTAATTGTGATGTATCCCTTAGTAAACATCGTTGGGGGAAAATAACTGGTTTTATGTGTCTTTCTTTCACCTCTGCATTCCATTTAGCTGTAGGCAGCGTTGTGGAACAGCAATAGCCACAGCACTGTTGCAGAGATGGCAGCACACATCAGTACTCACGGACTCTAGGGTGCTTCGTTGAATGTATCAAGGTAATCTGTTTTCAGAGTTATTGAAATGCACCACAAATTTAAAAATGGCTTTTTTGTAAAGAGTGACAAAAGATATAGTCATTAACACCCAGCATCATTTCTCTTTCTTTTGCGGTTGCATAAGAGACTCTTAGAATTTTATTTTTCTGTTCTTTCCCATGGTGCCTTCTCTCCCTGTGACTTCCATAGGCCAGCTGTATCAGATCATGTTTTTTTACTAAACCATGCCTGTAATAAAAATCTTCAAACAATAGATGGACCAGCTATGTCAAAAGCCTCTAACTAAATTCAGGCTGCCCGTTAGGAAGCCTTCATACCCCGTTAGCTGCTATAAGGTATATGTGATGACTGAGAAAGCAACCTCTGACCCACTGGCTTTTTCATGCTCTAACTAGTAAGTAGGAAACAACAGGGGTTGAGGGGAGCTCTATGAAACAGTGCTCGTCAGAGCGTGACAAATTGGAAAATGGGCTCTTCTGTATTCTGTAATGACAAGAATATTTAATAGGCTATGTAGGGGGTACATTAAAAAAGATGTTAGCTAGCCTGAAAGTACACTCCTGGGGTGAAGTCCTAGTCCCACTGAAGTCAATTGCAAAAAGTTCTATCAGATTGAATGGGGCCATAATTTCACTCCTGGTGTACGCTCAATAGAAAACATCTATTTAATTTTGCAATAGATAGGAATTCCGATGTATGCTTTCTGATTCTACAAAACACTGAAAATATCTGTTTAGGTAAAATGGCATAGGCCAGCATCACAGCTCCTGAGGCTTAAATTAAACCAATTTAATTTTGTTTTCCTACTTTCCCACTTTCAAAATGAGAGCCTGCCTTTAGGTGCTCAGTGGTGAATTATGTCAGTTGTACTTTTTTTATGCCAAAATTCAATAGGGTGTAGAGTACCATAAAGTGGATTATTGAAAAACAGCTTGCAAGAGTGCAAAATAAAATTTATCTAAGTAGGCTTTTCCCCCCCTCTTGGCTCATAACTCCAGTATTAGTAATTTTGCTCCTACTGACGTTTATAAGAATTGTGACCACAGAAAGACTGAAAAAATACTGTAAAGAAGTGATCCAAGGGCTGGGGCATAAACCTAGGATCTGTGTTAAATTCCTCTCTCTTCCAGTAATATCTTGGCAAAGTCACTTTGGACTCAATTTTTAAAGGTGTTAGGCTTCAAGAAATACAGACAGGCACCGGATTAGATTTTCAAAAAGTATTTAAGGTATCTAATTCTTTTTAACTTCTATGTTGACTTCACAGAATGGGGGAAAAGGTACAGATTTCTAAGATGGTCATAACAGAACTTGCATACCTTACACATACCTTATAAACACAAAGATATCGAACACTGTGAAATATTTACGTACACATAATTCACAAACATCTAAACAGTCACAAGAAGAGAAAGACCGTGACAATCAGGTCCGTAATTATGATATCTTTCGTTAAAATAAACAATATCTTATTACTCAGTCTTATTTATACAAACAGACATACTAGGTGGTAAAGTAATAAAGTATGAATAAAGGTAGTAGTCTTGGCCTGAAAATGATTTTGTTTTCACATGCAACATTAATTACCATTTGGATTAGACTAATTTACCACTTATTACTTGGAAGTGGTGCACAGGGAAAGGAGGAATGGAAGAAACCTTAGTGTAATTATTATCCTTTCTAAGTGAATCAGTATGCTTTACATGTCTGTTTTCTTTAATCTACTAGTGTAAAAATCCTTTTTTGCAAACTGCTGAAGAGTTCATTTCATTAATCCTTTAGGAAGAGTTTCTGTCAGATGCTTTAACTAATGGCTCTTAGCCCCCAGATGAGTTTGAAAGGAAAATATTACTTGGATCAATAATTAAACACCTGAGGTTTGGGCTTGCTTTTTTAAAAAGGAATTGTATATTATTATTCTTGTCAACCTTGCCTGGCATTGACTAGTGACTTTAGAAATCTTGTTATAAGACAAATCTTTTATTTGCCATTGGCCATTTCCTTTAAGGGTAAATGTCCTAAACATTCTGCTTTGGAGATCATACCTTCAAAGTGCTCTTTAATCACTACTATATTAACCGCTGTCAGTAACCAGCCACTTCCATGAATGTTTAATACTGGGATGACTGATTTTTACTAAAGTTTGTATTAACTGTGGGTAAGTAAACAATTACAGTTGAGAAAATCTATGAATAAAAGCCATAAAGCACACATTGCAACAGCTTAAATTTCTCTTTTTCAGTAAGAAAAAAGCTCATATATTAATTCTGGACTGCAAATGAGTCCATCAATTACGGATCCTGAACACTGTTATTACTACTTTAAGATAGATTTTAATATTCTTACTCATATTGGGTAGCACTTCACTGTGAAGCAGTCTCATTATTGATTTTAATAGGACTATTTATTAAGTTAAGTAGTTTTCAATATGAGTCGAGATTTAACTATTAAGTATCTATTCACATTAGGTATTTTAAGTAGGGTACATCTACACTAGCATTTTAGTTTTGATCAGGAATGCACTTTTGCAGGAAATCTCCTGAACTTCCCATTTACTGTTCTTTGGCTCACAGCATAGAGAATTCTTGGAGCACACAAACAGCATTATTCTTGGACAAAATTAAGACACAAAAGACACTCTACTTGCTACCATTAACAGTAATGCGTACTCAGTCCACAGCATCAAACCAGAGCTACTCTCAAAAGTACACATGCACATCCCAAAACAAGTTCAGCGAGGACACAGAGTCCTCAACACCACCTCTTTCACTCTATACATCTGCTCCTACTGGGCCACTCCATTTACTACTGTAGACATATTTCTAATGTACTCTAATAACCACTAACAGGCATTTAATCTAAAAGATTAAAATAAAACCAGTCCATAATAAAAAACTCTGAACTATACACAGTATGAACACTGTACCCTTTGCCAATTTCTTTGTAGTGGTTCACACTACTTATTAGTTAGAATATAAAAATAGGATCCTAGGTTCCCCATATGTTTAATGGGGATAGAAGGCATCTCTAGAGGGGTGATTCAGAACTGGCAAGTCAGTGACATAAAGGAGACAGTAATACTCTTCTGTGACTACTTTATTCCTTTCTCTTTGACAGCTGGGTGGCTAATTTTATGTTTTAAGGATAAAAGTGCAAAATAATGTAGAAAAACTCCTAAGGAAGGACCTCAGGCGGGACAGTTCCAAGGTGCTCTGGCATAGCATGTTCCAAGTAGAAAGTTAAACAAGCAGCTGTCAACGGGAGCTGTAAAACCATAAGCATCTTCCCAATTATCATTTCATGAGTTATAAACACTCTATCTCTCATTATCATTTTCAGAGATTGCTACTCCATTTCTATCTACTTATCTCTCTATGCCCAGCCACTGAGCTCCTGCTCACTGCTAGGTTTCATTCTCTCACTTAATGTTTATCTCCATCAACAGCTGATTCAGCTGCTGGCCTAACTGATGGGGTGAAAAGCTTAAGTGGTGAGGAAGGGAGAGAAGAAAGGGAAACAGGATGAAAAAGTCAGGAAAAGGTAGGCCTGATTTGCTTCTGACAGAAAGAAGCAGTGCTTTTAAAGTGTTCCCGTCCTTAATATATAGTTCCTATCCCCATCATTCATTCTTAGTCTGTTTATTATATCACAGTATACTGTAGAAATAAATAACATTACTATATTTTTATTCTGATTTATTTTCAGGTCTTGAGACTTTTCTTATGTTTGCATGCTTATTTGTGGTTTTTTTTCCAGCACCTGTTACGACAAAACTACAAGACAGAGTTAAGCCACTGCAGGAGGAAATTGAATATAAATACTATTGCATAGCTGTGTTCTATGCAAGAATATGCACAGAGAGATAAAGTTGGAGCAACAAAAGTCTCTGTCACAAAGAAAATCTTCCTTGTTTCACACAATTAGCTAAAAACAAGGAACTCAGCTTATTTCTGGCATAACTAAATCCAAGTTGTATACCTTTGGGCTGCACTCAAGTTGGCCTCAGTGGCACTTCATATATGCAATAAAAGCAGAAAATTATTATTTATCCTTTGTTCTTGAGATAAAAACAATATTAACTTAAGATGACTATAAAACCATGGGGGGCTGAGAGGCAGGGAATGTCTGTATGAAAATACAATTGGGATTTCAGAAATAAAGGAGAAGTTTGCACCATTAAGATTGTTAGACACAAGATTGTTTCTTCTACAAACCTCATTAGTACAAATGCAGCAAGCAGCTGCTTTGACCTTGATTTTATAAATGTGAAAATGTAGTTTAGTGTTTAGACAATTCATTGTGAGGAAAGACACACAATCCCAGCAGAACAGTAGTATGCCAACCAGCTTTGTCTTCCTGAAGAAAGGAGAAAACATTATTAACTCTTTCTTAACAAAAAAAAAAAAAAATTGCATTAACAAAGGCCAATGAAACAATCCAGACTTCAAATTCCATCACTGTGATACTTGTATTTTAGACAGCTATAGCAATTCTGACTATTATTCGTGGCTGGTTCTCAGATGCAGCCAAGAACATGAAATAGGCTATGGCTCAGTATTTGTCTCAAGTCTGTGCCCTACTTCACCAACTGAACATACTTTTAAATCTTTAATTCCAGACTGTAGATTTCAACTCTTGATACTCACTGGGTTTCCCAGACTTAAAGGAAAGCCTTCTGAGTTTCAATACATCAGGTAGACAGAATGGCAGGTTACAGGCAGCTGCAGTTGGAAATCTGCTTGTAGCTATCTCAGCTTGTAATTGCTGCTTCACAGCTGAGACCAGACCCTGACTATATGAGTATTCCTGCTTCACTTCATACATTGGAGGTGGCAGCTAGAAGTACAGTTTCCCAGCTGAGCCTGATGCCCAGCTGCACTTCCTAAACAATGCACGCGCCCACCTAGGTGGGATGCAGGTCTGAGGTGTGAACCAGTGTTGTTAACTGATCATGAATAGTATACTAGTGCTTCTTTCCCTCCAAGACGGAGAGAATCATATTGACTCTCAGAGTACACTTGGTGTCCTGGTTCGTGCTGAGTGAATGCAAGAAAACTTTCACAATGGTAATGGTAGCTTCAGTTGCAGAATCCTCACCTTAACTTGTCCCTTTCTGTGTCCAATAACTGTAATTTGGACACAGCAGATAAATCAGTAGTCTTGCCTAACCAAAGGTAAAGATTTAAGACCAGAACACTTAACAGCACATAACTTTAATCACACAACTTAAATTAGGTTCCTAAAGAAAGCAGACTGTATCACTTATCATTCTCAAACCTCATTACAGCTCCTGAGGTTGGTTCTGAGATGAAAGTGTTGTAAGAGCTGGCAGAATATGGAAAAGAATATGCACACTCATCAGTCCTTTATTTTTAAGATATTGGTTGAATATTTTGATGTTCAAACTGCTGAGGAAGCTGATAAGTTCAGTGCCAGCCCATCTCTCACTGTAAGGAAGACACTTAATTATTTTGCAATTCTAAAAGGTCAGGTAATTTAAATTAAATACAAATAATTTGCAGGACATGACACACAGCAAATAAAATGTACCGAGAATCAATATACCACAGAGTTGTTTCTGATTCGAATAAATCAATTGGACTATCACATAACACCTGCTTCTGCATGCTTTTCTGAAACAAAAGAATGCTTAAAGTAGATATAAATCAGCCTGCTTAATGCCATTTCTTATTGTCTTATTTTCAACTGTAATACGAAATAAAGTGTCAAGCTACCTGGTTGACTGCCAGGAACTCTCAGGAAACAACCAACGCTTTTATTACAAGTGAGATGAAGTAAAAATGTCCTACTCTTGAAAACTCTGGTCCTTCTGCATCAAATCACGGTGCTGCTGGAGACAGAATGCTTTATGCCTTTCTCTGTAACACTTTAAGGTTACCAATTACTCTTTTGCTAGATGTACACACTGTAAGGATAAAACCTATAACAGATCAGAACAGTTATTTTAATTAGAATAAATGAGTGGTTTAGCCTGGATATCTTTGATCATTGTCATGTTAACAAACTGAATAACAATGAAGTCTTAGAACAGCAGACTCTTCTGGGATTTGTGTAGCATATAATGTCCAACTACAGCTAAAACCCGCTAAGCCAATGCTTTTGTTTCTTTATGCAGTTTCATCCTAAAGGTAAATGTTATCCAGTACAGTTATACGTTAAACACCATCAATGACTGTTAAGTCTTTTATAGAGAATTGTCACTGTCAAAGGCTAATCTTCTTTCCTTTTTATCATTATTTTTCTGCCTGACAAAAGGCACAGATAGGGTTTATACGGGTACAAGCAATGGCTGTTCACACTCATTAAACTTAACCTACTTGTCTAGGTAAGAGACAAAGGTGCACTTAAATAAAGCTTTCCATCTTAATGACACATGAGTAGACAATGCAAATGTTTTACTCATGCTTTTCATTAATTTAGCTCACTTTTGCGTGCTTACCTTCCTATCTACCTTTAAAGTGAGAGAAGAGGAAAAGACAGAAGCAAACAGTTATATAAACTCACATACATTTTAATGTTCCACCACTGCTAGCACTTTATTGTGCCTTGAAGATGCTGATATTTTCATAGCAGACATTTCAGATCACAAGATGAACTGTTTGTTCTTTTAGTCCCCAAGTACAGCTCATCTCTGTGTGTTCTATTTGATTTAGAAAAAGCAAAAGCATGTGACAGCAGGACTTCTTATCAAATAAGACCAGTAGTTTAAAGAAGCTTTAATAGCTTTAAAAAACTAAAGTAAGAAAGCCTATCATCCTTCAAAACCCCTACAGGTTTTACAAAGTGCTGGAAACAGAGTGACTTGCAGTGAGCAGGTGCTAGGCATCTGACAGAAGAGTTCACAATATATAATAAAACTTTCTGGCTGATAATGAAAAAAAAATTCTCCTAGATCATTATTCAGAATGGTTAAAGCATGCCACAATTTGACCTTGCAGACAGAGTCACCCAGAACTGTAAATTCACAGTGACCTCCTTGACACTGCTTCATCATCATCATTGGCAATTTGTCATTCCTACAAGCTGACCGGTGTTGACGCACTGCTTCAAAACACAGCCACGCATTGTCACCACTCCGCACTAGAACCACCAAGCACCTTTCTTTCAGCCTCCGTTCGACACAATGGGTCGTATGTCCTTAAATGCCCCAAAACTTGAAAAGAGCGGCAGCAGAAACCTGTGGCCAAATGACTCCTCTCACTGTGAATGCAACACAATATCTTACCTGAAACACAAAAAGAAGGAGAAGGGTTTCCTTTTCTTCCCTTACTTCCCTTGTAGCCAGTGCTGGCCTACTGACTCAAGTCCTGCTGTGGTCCTGCGGAGATCCTTTGTAAATCCAATTCCTGTACTTTTTACCGTAGTTTGCTGGATAATTTAATATTTTTACTAGTGAAGTTTACAGATGACACAAAGATTGATGGAGTAATAAATACTAAGGACAAATTACTTTTACAGAACGATGCAGATCACTGAGCTCAAAGGCCCCATTGAACAAAACACATTTTAATAGAGCAAATAAAAGCTAATGCACCTGGGAATTAACAATTCAAGCTGTACTTAAAAATTAGGAGCCTTAGAAAGCAGTAGCTTAGAAAAGGATTGTCAAGGTCCTGATGGCACTCGCAGGACTCGTTGTCCCTGCCCAGGCCCTCCAGGGCCTCCTCATACCCTGCCCAGGGCCCAGGACCCCATCTCAGTCCCCGAGGCCATTGGCCCCAGCGACAACACAGCAGGGCCGGTCTCCAGCTCCCCACAACCCTGCCCTGCTCACTCATGGGCTCCGCTGAGCCAGGTCCACTTGTGGGCGCGTGTCCCATCCTGGCCTCAGTCTGTCCCCATCCCCAGGGAGATACCCAATGCCCAGGACTGGGGCTGCCCTGGTGTCCCCAGCTGCCCCGCTCCTGACTGGGGTGGTAGAACGGGCCTTGGCTACTGGACCCTGCCCTGACAGACCCCATGGGGAGCCCCCACTGCTCCTGGTCCCAGGGAACCCCCAGCCCACTTGGTACCTCAAAAAGAATTTGGGAATCCACATAAATAATTGCTCTCTACCCAGTGCTACAAGCAGAGGAAATATTTTTAACTTTGCAGACTTGGCACTGGTTGAGGTGATAAAATCCCAACCAGGTATGCACACTTCAGTAAATATCAAGACAACACAGGAGCCAGCTCAGAGGTCGTCTATGAGAAAAGTGACCGTGCGACTCGGCCATTGTTTGCAAGTACTTGCCTATCCAGAGCAAGAGGTTTGATAGTGGCAAGTTTCAGTCTTCCAGACTGAAAAACAGTATCAAACAGCTTGAACCTGAATTTAGGCAAACTCCACCTCGCAACAAGACTTGATTTTTCCAGCTGTGTTGGTAAGTAATCACTGGATGATGGGATCATGGTAAGGACTTGCACCACATTCCACATGAGTTGTAACCATAACTCACCATTAACATTTAAAGATTACTCATATTTTAGAATGGTATCTTCCAGTCCAGATGTAGGAAAATGTTTATATAGTATGAATTCAGGAGTTCACCCAAAGTAACAGTGCAACTGTTGGATTTCTGAATGCCTTGACTTGCCTCATACATGTCAGGTGTCTGCTCATGCAATCAGTACTTTATCTACACTGCCCGAAAGGAGAGGGATTGAAAGTCACTCAAATAAAACAGTAAGCACTCTAAAATAGTGATATGGGGTTCTTTGAACATGTTTTTCTTTCTGTATAGATATAGATGTGCAGAGCTTTTGATCTTTTCTGGTTTAGCTTCATAATGCTTAGTTGCATTTAATTCTGTACTGGTGTTATGCTTATTCAAGGCTTCTGTAATGGGCTGAGACATAGCCCCATGTTTCTATCTAAACTTAATTTTTCCCTCCTTTCTGGATTTAAATCATCTAGGACTATTAATATCATGACTTGGGAGAATAAGTAAACAGAGAAAAAACGTGAAGTTGCTGGATTCACAGGTTCAAATGGTGAAAATGTTACACCTTCCTGAAGACATATATCTGAAGATGTAGGAAAATTTGAAAATACAGGAAAAAAAGAAAATCGAGCTTCCACAGGATATAAACCTCTCTTCTCTGAGTGTATTATAGAGATTGGTAATAGGAATCATATTGGTATTGTGATTGAACTGTATATTGCAATTACTATATTTTGCTAAGCGTAACTTACATTTGTATTGTGTTTTCAGTAGTACATTTTGTATTGTTTCACTAAATCAGAAATCCTGTGTAACATCAATTATCTTCAAATAAGTAAATTTGATACTAAACATTACACCCTTCACATGTGGAATATCTAAAAGAACTTGATCAGAGAGTATTGGACTCTGACACTTCATAGTAAGTAATAAATTCAAGTCTTTTCAGTAACCATCTGCAACTCTTGATACAGAGGCTAAGTCAATTCTAAAGCTAGTGTAAATAAGAGTGGTTTCAGTTGTGAGTGAAATTATGCTAATTTGCACTAGCTGAATATCTGATATGTGAAGTCCACAAGATACAGAATACTAAGCACATGCTTAAATGAGTTACTGAATTGGGATGATAATGAAATATACTTATTGTATACATCAGACTTGGAAGGAAAAAAGAAAATCTTATGTAAAAAGTATGTTTACCTGATTTTAGAAATGCAGACAAAGGAAACCTCACAGGTCCTTTAGAGGCTGAGCTGAAGAGAAACAGCTGAATGGCAAATCACATAAGCAGGAGGATGCGGAACACGGTTATTGGCCGCGGAAACATATATAACTCTCCCATCATCAAAGATATCATAATACACTAGGAGGAAAAAAAGCTGTCCCTAACATCTATCTGGATATACAGAACACAAAAAATTTGGGGTGTTCAAGATGCCATCTCATATTTTGCTGGTGGTTTTTTGAGCTGTGTGATATAGTTTTCTTCTGTTCCCCATGACAGTCTCTTTCTTTTTGGCAGTCATGGATTTAGTAAGTCTAATAGATTCTCATGTTGCCATAGCTGAATAGGTGCTTAGCAATGGTCACTCAGAAGTCTTTTTTTTTTTTTTTCCTCATAACTGGAAGTAGAATAGAAGATCCTTCTTTAAAAAAGGTTTGTCTTTTACAAGAAGATAACGTCTTTTTTGCCAGCTCCCTGGCACTTTTTTTCACGGAGACAGCAGCCCTTCAAAAGGTAGAACTGATTGCAGGAAAGGACAATTTTATCAGTTTCCTTAAATGTATGTTACCCTGGAAAGGCTGCAGTCTAGTTAAACTAAGTTCATGATACTTATCTTTCTAAGTAGCAGTGAAGGGGAGAAGTGTTCTGTGAGCTTAGAAACTTCATTGGCAGTGTGAAAGCCTATGAAAATCTGACAAGGCGTATTCTCCCTCAAAGGGATCTAAAACTCAAAGAGAAACACCTTCTTCCCTCCTGAAACTAAAGAGAATCAAAGAACGGAATAAACGTAAGAAAGGAAACAAAACCTGATGATCAATCTCCTCCTGCTCAGAGCAGGAGAAAACAAGATTGGCAGCAAAATTTCTAAATCCCCAAATATTATTGAAAAACATCTGGTAGATTAGCATAGTACATTTGATATGGCTGTGCCAATTTTGCCAACTTAGCCATTTCAGCAAGAAATTAAATTTGACCTGAACCATGTATCGGACTGTCACTTCCATTCACCCAAATTAAATGCAACTTATGCTGCCTGAATGATGTGATCAGCAAATTAGTTATTAGGTATTTCTTACACTACACCTGAAGCTTCAAGTTCTCTGAGGAACTGTTGAAGTTAGTCTTATATGTGATGTCACTGAGGACACAACTAAAAGTTTATGTACATTTACACTGCTGACAGTCATCGAGGAGAAAAAAAAAAAGAGAAAAGGCAAAGCTCTGAAAACTTGAACTAGTTTTGTTTCTCTGTAAGAGCAATTAACACATATTCCCAAAGGAACTACTGAAAGAAGGAAAGAAACCGAGAATTCCCTTTGGGGAGGACAGTAACTGTAGGAGGCATTAAATATGCAAGCAGCCATTAGGCATGATTAAAGATTAATTCTGTGTCATAGACAGGACCTGGGGTCATTACAGGTCATGACTTTCATCTTAATTATTTGGCTTACTGTTTTTATTTAATTAGCTTGGTTTAATAAGTCTTTGGTTATAGATATCTGGATTATTGTGCACCATTTATTAAGTAAAAGGCTCAGCTGTTCAATGACTTCTGAGCAGATATCTTCCACAATCTCAGCAGTAAGATTCCGGATAAAACCAGAGTGGACTCTATGTAAGAACACAATGTTACAATCTTATTTAACTCTCCAAAATCAGCATTAGAGTTTCTGCTGAAATTGGTGGGATGTGTGAGCTCATAATTTGATGGTAGTATTTGAACTTTGAACAGAAAAATCATCTTTCACACCTGACTTCTTTGGTGCCGCCTGTTATATTAGCTACACTTGTAAAACTCTCTGTAAGTCAACACTCATAGCTCTCGCTAGGCACTGTGTATTGTACTGGCCACGTCAGGGTATTTCAAGTCTTTGTGTTCTTTTTACTGTTTTTTAACACGATGTATTCAGTTACAATGTAAAAGGACTGATTATGTTAAAATCAATTTAAATCAGTTTTTATCTAAACTGCAATAAATATTTCCATAACAGAGATATGACCGAGACCTTCACATACTTTTCAAATAGAAAACATTTTTTTATGTATTTCTTTTAATTTAGTATTTGCATTCTCCTTTAAAGGCTTACCTTTTCTTCCCTTCAAAACTATAAAAAATAATAGTTCATGTAATTCTCCTACCTCTTCTTAAATTTGCCTAACAGTCAAATAAATCAGAAGTATGACTGAATCTCACTGTAATGTGTTTTTCCCTCCTGTTTCAATTAGAGGGGTAATTAATCAAACAAATAATAATTAAATGGAGTACCTGTAAGAAGGAAAGGACTAGGGGAAAAAGGCTTATGATGCAAGCATAGCAGGGGAACAGGAGAGTCTCTTTCTTCTTCTTTTCAGATCCTCTGTCTTCGATGCCAGAATGAAAAGAAAACTACCTTGTCCTTGAAAGACTTGAAAAAATAATCAAATTTCCGGAAAAAACGTAAGTGAGAGAGGGTTCCCTTTCTCAGTGTCCCCAAAACAGATAGACTTTCTCAAGACAAAAACTGGTAAAACCAGGACAGAAATTTTCCTGTGAATTAAGAGTGCTCTTAAGGCACAGAAAATACTAGGGAAGAGAACTAAGGCCATTGTGCCTCCCTGCAAAAAAATGAAGACAGCTAAGGTTTAAATCAGATTTTGTGAAATTCATAGAATTAACATTAGAAAATTTGCAGCATATCTGGTCCAAAAATTAGTCAGATATACTGGTAAGTCACTAAGTAGCCTGGTACATACTGGTTTAGAATCTTTAAGGACACTAGGAAACCAAGTTCATCTAACAGTTACATTCAGGATTTGCTGGAGAATCAGGCTAAGGGACACGAAAAACAGGGAGAAGATGATAGGCCTAAGGTCACATAACTAATGATTTTTGAAATAATGGAACAAGTTACAATTCAGTAACTTTTTTGTTACTTTCAGGCCTAGAAATTTTCTGTCAGAGATAGCGAGGATGCTTGTATGAGCACTTTAGAAAGGACAAATGCTTTGCCTATGAAAACAAATCTTTCTTTATATTGAAACAGAGACAGATCAAAAGAACAAAAGGTCCTAGAAAAAAGCAGTGAATGCATTTCCTGGTATCAGGCCTGCTAAGAGAATGGAAGACTCTATCCAGCAACTTTTGGCATAGATTTGTTTCGGTATTGGTACAGCAACAATAGGACAGATGTTCTTGGCCATTGATCCCTGTAATCATGTTATTAAAATACTTATATCCAGAAAGAAAGTTAATGATTTAATAGACTCTTAACAGTTAATGATTTAATGGACTCTTTTATCCATTGAGCCCTAAATGTAGCCAAGTCAGCTGCAAGTTCTTAACTGTGCATGAAGGATGAAGCCATTTTCTTGTTATGAAGCTAGTGTCTCTTCAGCACTCACCGATGGCTGAGCAACAGGCAGATTAGCTCTTAATTGTTTACCTTGCTAGTGACCAGAAGGCTTGCAACAAAATAAATCTGAAAATTAAAATTCAGAGGACACAAAATTCAATGGCAGCTATTAGCAGTGCAATTAGATTGGTTGATTAGAAATGTTTAAGAAAGTTTTGCAGACTGTGAGTTTGTGCCAGACTGTGAAAAAAAAAAAAAAAGGCCTGGAACAATCTGAACTATAAAGCTGCCGAGACAGTATCTTCTGAAAATGTGGCAACTGCACAGAGAGGTCTATTCGATATATCAGGTAGTTGAACTATACAGGGATGACAAATTCTAGCAGCTGACCAATGTGACCTTGGGGACTGACTTGGGCAAAACTACTTAGACAAGGAAAAGAGTACAAACAAGCTAATTTTTTATACAATGGCAAATACTTGTGACATGTACAACTAAGAGAATCTGGGGCCAGGAATTAGCTTTGTACCTAAAGTTGTCACAAACTGAGCCTCTGACTTAGTACCTTCTCTTCTCCATGTGGAAGGAAGCAAATATGATTCAAAGCTGAAAGTGTATTACTTTAGTTATTACGTATTTAACTGAAGACCAGATCAAGTTAAATCGAAATTGAATCTCTCATACTGTTCCTCTATCTGAGCTTATACCGATAAATCCTGTATACCCACCATCTACATCATTTCCTCTATCACCTGTTTCCCTTCATCAGTTAACTTCCTTGGCTTCATTCCCATCTCTTTTTCCCTTCTGAATTTCTGAAATAAGGACTGTGCCTCACTACAGGGAACCTGCATTTAGTTTGGTATTAATAGAGCTTCACTATAAACACATGGTGCACTGAGCACAAAGAGAGAACTGATACTCTGGAATGGATCCAAGATCTATTTAGTTCAATAACCTGTCTCTGACAGAGGAAGATGTAAGAAACCTACAACAGTCAGATGTAGGGGTATCCAGTCTAGAAGACAGAGAATACTTTAACCTTAGAATTAAATATTCATTTCAAAGCAATGGTTTATGACTTGTTACAAGAATTTAAATATATTGTCAATGTAATTATTCCTTTTAAAAAAAAATCCTGTCAACATTTGCTCTAAATTATGTCCTGTCTTAATGAGCTCTATAATCCATGTACATGTGCATGAAAAACAATAGTAAATGTATAAGCATTTCTGGCTTGCACAACATTTAATTTCAATTTACTGTCCTCTTTTTCTTTTGCTCAGAGACAGGTAGAATTTGCCATATGGAAATATGTGATTTATAATATAAATCAGAAAAACTATTATAACATTCCTCATTTACTCATTTTCTTTTGCAGTAGTTTCAGTTTCTTTCAACAGAACTATTCCACACCCTTCGTGATCGCATTGCCCATTGTTGAACCCCTTTTTGTTCCGTGATATCCTGTAAGATACGGGAAAGTCAGTATTACATAACATTCTAGAAGAGGTATTTAAAGCATTATGATACCTTTTCTATTCTTTGCTATCCCTTTTCTTACACATGCTAATAGCTTGCTTGTTTTTTTCTTTTACTACATTGATATTTTAAGCTGAATTTCCCCATGAGTTCTATACCATTATACATATGCATTTGGTATACCCAGTTTAAAAGACTACAAATTACATGACTGAATTTAACTCCAAGCTATTTTTCCTATAACTTGAATGTATTCTGTTTTCATTTACCATTTGTTTCAGCTCCCTTGGATATCTAAAAAACCCATGATTTCTCTGATCCCGAGCAAACACCTCTTTGATGTTAAATATGTCATCTGCAAATATACCTACCTCATTACCCTCTGTATTTTCAGGCTATTAATACGGCTATTTAAAACAAAAGTGAAACGTAAAAGACCAAACAGAGAACCTGAACTCAGCCTGATTGTTGAAGTTCTCCCAGGAGAAAAAAAAAAAACCACATAATTTTTTCTTTGCATCCTGTTTTATCCAATATTTGAGCTGTGACAATATTTCACTTCCCTATATATAATTACTTACTTTTAATAATCTCTCAGAGCAATAAGAATTGCTGTGTTATAAGGATATTAGCAACATCAAAAAATAAAGCAAATTTATTGGTGATGGACTATTGCTGGGTCATCAGAATACTTCAGTTATAATCCCATAGTCAAAGAAATTCAGTACTAAACGTCTTTCCAATAATTGTTAATGTTCTGTTTTTCTCAAAACAATAATGGTTTCTTTTTTAGTTTTCACCATGTGAGAAATATAGAAAAACATGTAGAAGTAAAACTAGAACAATTCAGAAGTGGCCACCGCAACTCTCATTAGCAAAAATGCATAGAGCAAGGATAATGCCACAAGAGCGTGATACTGGAAATGGTCTCTATTTTAGGCAGTAAACAGACAGGAAAAAAAGTCAGTGGCTGTTAGGCGGTGCATTTAGTTATTTATTCAACACTCAGTTCCCTGTGTGTTGCATTGGTAACTTATCTTGAATACATTCCTGAACGTAAACAATAGAAAGAGTCAATTTTCCATGTCAAGGAAGAGAGTATGTTAAAGCTTAGAGTAAGCCTTTTATATTCAGCAGCTACTTTAATGAAGTGTTATAAACAATTTATATGACCGAGTTTTCAGGGAAAAAAAAGTTTCCTCCTTTCTATTTTCTCATTTTGCATAATGCTTTTCCTAAGGGAATGGCATGAGGGGATAGGGAAATCAATTGTAGAACAAATTGTAGAAAAACTGACACATTCTTCTAGATCACTAAAGTTATCAGACAGTAAGTGAAAAGTATGTATAATTTGTCCATCAGAATTTGTCAAAATATTATATGACAATTCATTAACCCACAACAATTCTAATCACATCTGGCACTAAAATTTTGTATCTGTCTTGCTAACAGAATATCACTAAGCTAAATTTCTAGAGGCATAAAAATAGTGCAACATAAGTAAAAATCTAGTTTAACTGATGAAAAAGGTCTGCTTAGTGCTGTCATTGTTTTTTTTTCCCCCTGAATTTCCTGGTAGTTATTTGAGGTTAATTAAGGAAATGAAGTCCCACAAAAGATGGAGTCAACATTACAGGTAGAAAAAAGGATGATATGAAGTAGAATAACTAATGGAGTGTTAATAACTGAACAAGGAATTGGTTCCTTGGAAGAAAATGTTTCTCCGCATAACTGCAGAATCTGTGACACGTGAAAAATACAGATTTGTTTATTTAGTAATGAATAAGCTAAATTGACTGTATTGCTACCCATAACATTCAATTATGTATTGTTTATAGATACTGATATCATGACCGATATCAATAGAAAGTGGTTAAAAATACCCAACTTACCATTATTTAGTAATTTTTTTATAGATTTTTTACAAATTATTTGCAATACTTTATTCTTCATTTAAGACTGACTCTTCCTGTTATACAGTGAAAATACACCAATTTAGAATTTGGTCTTAACTGTCATTGCTATATACACCAAAAATACAGGTCAGACAGGATTTCAGCAATCTTCTCCTTATTCATAGTAAACTATGCTTACTTATTTTATTTTTCTGAAGCAACAGTGTTGATACAGTTTCAATTCCCATACTATGACTAAAAAATAAATACATCCAATACCCTTTCCAGTGGTCTGTTTCTGCTCTTTCTATTCTTTGAAATTCTTTACTAGTCAAAAACTTTTAAATAAAAAAGTTTTGTCTTTGGATTTTGAACTCAGAAAGTCCATAGGACTTGTGCTTTGATGTGAAAGATGAAAACAAAAAAAAAAAAGGAAAAAGAGGGAAGAAAACCCAAATGCACAACAAGAAATACCTATATACTTCAATCAGTTTTTGGATTTGCATTATCTATGAGGAATGAAACTTTCCTTGTGGTTCATATATGAAATTTGTATTGCCTGGATCTGTTTTATTCATGAGTACCAGATGAGGATCAAAGTATGAAATTAGAGAGGGTAGCTCACAGGAAGATGTAAGGGAAATTATATAGTGAAAAGCTATTGCCTATTGATGAGAAAAGCAGCTATATTGCTCACACTGAAACCTGTACTTTGTGTTTACATTCTTCCTTGGATTTTATACATATATATATCCTAAAGCTCACAAATGTAGACTTAATACATGAGACAGGATGGGACTCACCTGAGGATATTAAAAGAGCATGCTGATACCACTGACTGCAAGGCTGAGGATTTGGCTAACAGAAATGTCATGAAGTTCAGTAAAGTGCAAAATTATGTGCCTAGGACAGAACAAACACATGTATTGATACAGACTGGGAAGCAGCTGGCTGAGTACCAGACCGTCTGAAAATGATCTGGGTGTTGCAGTGAACAGCAGGTTAAGTAGGATCGAACTGTGTGCTCTCATTGTAAGTGAGGCAAACTACATACAGGGCTACGTAAGACTAACTGTGGCCAACAGATAGAGTTAAATTATTATATTCTTCAACTCAGTTCCAATGAGGTTGCATTTGGAATATGTGTCCAGTTTGTGTCTCCATTCAGGAGAGATGCTGGAAAACTAGAAAGTACTCAGTGGAAGATGACCAAGGTAGTGAGGTACCACCTGCCAGAGGACATTGAGGGAGCTGGGTTTGTTCAGTCTGCTGAAGAGGAGGCTAAGAGGAGGACAAGCCTACAACTACTTGAAGGACATCTATGACCATAACTGTCAAACTCTTGGCAGCAGCAAATTCTAAAACAAGGAGCAACTGCTAGAACCTGTGACTTGCAAGGTTTACTTTTGGCATTAGGAAAAACTTTTGTACAACGCTGACTCAGGTAACACAGAGAAGTTGTGAAATCTCCATCTTTGGAGATTTTCAAGATTCAGCTACAGAAAACTGTGTAACCTGATATAGTCATTATTCAAGAGTCCATCTTCTTGAGTTCATTGGGGAGGTCCACACAACCTCCTGAGGTCTCTTTCAACCCATATTTCAGTAATGCAGATACACATCCTCCTGCAGGTGTAAATATGAGTAATGTTTCTTAGAGAAACATTACTTAGTAGGAATAAATACTAAAATAGGATTAAATACTAAAAAGAAAGATGCTGAAGCTACTTGGCCATGTAGACTGAGTTTTAAGTAAAGCAGGACATTATGTCTTGCACTGCTAAAATAAAAGCTGTATGCCTTCCTTATTAAGGGAACTTTCTGAAGCACTTTCCTTCAGCCTTACCTAAGACTGGAAATAGTTCTCAAGAGATTCTAAATAACAGAATCTAAGGAACAAGACCAAACTCAGTTCAATTTGTAATTTGACCCACTGTCAGGACAAAAATGGCCTTTTCGACAACACAATATATTATTTTCATTTGTAATTTTCTCAATAAATTTTTATTACTCCGTGTTATTAATGTATTATTTGCTTAGGCATAACAACTTGCTTATGATGCACAAATGACAAATATAAGCCCCTAGGTTAGAAGAAAGTAAAGATACATGTATAAAGTGAAAAATTTGTATGCTGTTACATGTATCTGTATGTTATGTATTACCACCTATGGTAACACAATACTTCGACATTAAAAAGTAAAAAGTCACATTATCAGATCTAACTCTGAAGTTAGCCCTGTTTTGAGGAGCCTAGGCTAGATGACATCCAGATATTCCTTTGAACACAAATTATTCTGTTAGTCTATTATTACTTACAACAAATGATGGAGAAAGAGAATAAATGAAAGTTACTTCTGAGACTCAAAAGCTTTGCTTAGGACTGAAAAACCACCCTGTTCATAAGTACAGACACAAGAGTAGCCTAGAGGATATGAAGTGGGAAAAAAAGCCTTTTCCAGAATTAAAGTACCTTTAAATCACTCAAATGTCAACAGACAAGTCTTTGAAAGACTGACTGATGTTTCATAACAGAGACAGTAATGTGTTGTAGCATGGCAGGGTGAGCTAAGGACACAGCTTTGTACTGCACTCAAAATGTCTTTGGAATAGTGGGTTGAAGTCAAACCCTTAATGTGAGCAAAATGTGGCTTTTATGCGTTAATAGTAAGATAAGCGAGGATACACAAACACACAAATGCATCCTCGACATTTATAAAACCGTTTTGTTCTCTTCATATCTAATACTTGCCTTCACATCCCATTATGTCAAATCAGGTGCTACAGTGCTACATGATGGATATAATCTAATGTGACAGGTTACAATGTAGCACATTATTTGGAAAATTGGGAAAAAGGCAGTTGTTATGAAATTGGTTGTTAAAGATGTCTCAGGTTTGTTTGGTGTTTTTTGTTGTTGGGTTGTGGATAGGTTTTTTTTTGTCTGTCTGCGTTTTTTTGACTGTTTGGGTTTTTTTGTTGTTTTTTTTAACCCATGCAGAAGAAAACCCTAAGCTGGCAGGTTTTATTTTAAAAAGCATAATTCACCTCTAATGTAAGAGCTAGGGATTTCTCCACATGCAGCAGGTGTTTAAAAGGTGTAAACAATTAGCGACAGGATCACTAAGCAGACATTCCCTCTAATGGCCCAGCAACAGGAAAACTTGTGCATGTTGCAGTGATGTCGCTTTCTCCATTTTCTCCATAGAGAAACTCCAGTTAGGCTAAAGCGTATCTCTGTAATTATAAAATAGGAAATAAAACCAGATAAAACCTATGTTCAACTACTTTGAATGGATACAACTACAGCTCTTGCTTTTTACCTTGTTTGGTTTTGCGTCCCATTTTTAGCATTTTAGAATCCACAAAACGTGTTGGCAACAGTTAGGAACAGGAAGGCTCCGATAACCTTTTTCTTTCTGTCTCTTGTTCTGGTATAGAGCATTCTTTTTTTT
>VYXH01006709.1:263418-290509 GCA_013397275.1 Burhinus bistriatus | reverse complement strand
TATATGAAACAGATTCTCTATTTAAAAAAACACCATTGCATCTACTGGTAATACCAATTCAACTCATTTGCCTCACCACAGTCCTGATGGTAGACTCAAGGCACTAAAACAGAGATTTCAGTCTGCTGGGCTCAGGACAACACCTTGCATTCATTTACTATAAAGCAGAGTAAGAGGCCTTAGATTCTCTAAGTTTTTATCCCTGTCTTTTCTACTCTCGGCAGTATGCTACTGGTAGGTAGAGAAGTTTTCTAAAATACCACAACTTAATTATAAAATGGGTATTTTAGATGTCATTCAGAAAACGGGCTTTACCTTTAATGACTTGGCTCCTTTTTTATCTCCAGCAAACATGGACTTTTCATCAAAGTGCATATGGAAGGACCTAATAACAACAAAATGCAAAAAACCCAAATGCTAGCATAAACTACAGTGTTCCATCAAGCTTGGTAAGCAGTGTAAAATTCTTTTCAGAGTTCCTAGCCTTTGCAAAATAGCTCTTAAAAAATTGACTGAATGCTATCAGTTTTACTATTCAATCACTGTAATTTGAAATCTGTTATTTACAGTTTTGTTGAGAATTCTCTTCACTCCATTTCCACTGATCAAGATTTCTTTCTAAAACACACTGAAATTGTCTTAATGTTTGCCTTTCAGTAGATCATTGCCTGACCGTATCTCAAATACCTAGCAAGATTATGATTAGGGACAGCAATGAAGCCACACAGCACATTACCAATCACAAAAATTAGCAAGAAGGTGAGCAAAGGAACTGGATTAAAGAACCTTACAGAGCAAACAGAAGGAAGAAGGGATGGCTAAAACCCCAGAGCTTAAGTCTATGATAAAAGCTGGATTACTCACTGGATCATGAAAAGACTACATGTACTATTTTCCTTTTCAAAATAAATCATGTGCATATTATACTGAAAAATTAGAAAAAGCAACAAACAGGCAGTAGCCCAGGGTGTTGTGTGTTGCTTTTTGTTTGTTTGGGTTTTTTTTGTTTTTTTTTAAGATTGGTATATTCAAATCTCAAAAATATTAATCTCTTCCCATCAAATGTACAAATTCCTCTTGTTCTCTCCCATTACTTATTTTCGTTTCTTCATTCCACTCTCTTTCTTGTCCTGTCCTATCAAGAAGTCATCTATTCTCAGTTGTGAATATAACTCACAATTTCCAACTAGTGATAATAAGAAATCTTATGCCTTACTTTGTATCCCTGAAGATATCTAGTAAAAGAGCTTTAGATTCAGCATCCTCGTGGCCATTTCCAGTGTAAAGGTCAACAACTGAACGCTCAAAGTATGGTGCAACCTTTGACAAAGCACGCAGCTCTATCAAATATAAGAAATACAAGTTTTTGAGCCTCCTTGGTCCTTCTCCTTTTGTTTCAATAGGGTCAAAGCGACGAGTGAACTCTTTCACATTCGGTCCCCAGCGAGGCTTCCCCCAGGTTTCTACACAGAGGCAAAAAAGGGCAGGGGGAATAAAACATGCATATTTAGAAAAAGAAAGCAACTAAGTATACATCAGAAATTTTCAGAAAAAAACCAAATACATGTTACAGATATTGTAGAATTCCATTCAGCAATTTTACCTAGACTTAAATTACCTTCAAGAAGATAATTTGCACACAGATGCAAGTTGATGCTAGCATGAAGTCCAGAAATGAGTTTATAAAACACTCTTTTCTCAAGGCAAAGACCTGTCCAGGAAAAAAGACAAACAAACTCCAAACTAAATACTGGAAATAATGTTTTTACATGAATATACCTTGACATTTCAGTGATGCAAGTCTGCATTTTTTAACTTTCAAGAGTTACAATCACAGTACTTTAGCAATGTTAATAAGCCCTTATACCCATCACAGGAAAAGTTTACCTCTTATTTTTTATATAAAGAAAGTACTAAGAACGAAGTTTCACATTTCTTAGTAATTTAGTGTTCTAATAAATACAGTCAAATAGGTATCTGGTCAATTAGTACAGATAAATTGCCACACAGAGTAAGATGCTTACATTTTTTGAGCAATGAATTTGTAATAATCTTGAATTTTGACAGTCTGGAAACCAAAACTATACTGTGACCCATCCTACTTAGAACTAAAGCTACCACTAAATTAGAGTAATGACCTTACAGAAAAGCATAAAAAAAACCCCAGAAAACCTTATGGCACTGGAATATAGCAAAAATATTTCTTCCCAGCTTTACTGTAAATTCACTGAAGATTTCAATATGCAGAGCGAAACCTTGAAAAATACGATTTTGACTGATATAAACTTTTACAGTATAAACAGAAACGTAATGGCATTGGGTGGCCAACATACATTTAAATGCAGAAATTGCTTATGATACCACTTACATCCAGAGACAGAGAATACACTTGGAATTTAGGCGGTTTTTCCCTTCTCAAAGATATGTTTGGGTGACTTCCCTGCCACTCGAGTCTCCATAAACAGAAGCAGGAAGAGCTGATGGTGAAGCCTATCTGTGAGGCTGAGATACAGCGTCATTCACAGACATCACATTTTAAACAGCATGTAAATTTGTATGCTTACCTAGAATAGCACCAGTTAAGACATTTCCAACTAGACAAGTAAAGACTTATGAACGGCAGAATGAACTAAGTTTAAAATTAAGTACATGTAACTCATTTACATTTTTCCACACCTTCAAAATGCAATTTTGATTGCTACCACTGTAATAATAATTCCATTTAAATGTGAATAAAAAGCAAATTGCTTTGCCTTCTGAACGCACATACTTATGTTAGTTTACGTACTGGGAAGAGCACCATAAAAAACTTTAATGTTTTTGAAAGCTGTTTTCACATAAAAACCTTAGCAATGTTACTTAAAATCACGTCCCTGCTTAAATGCCTAAAATGAGCAGAAAATTCAAAGTAACTGGTACTGACGTGAACCCATTCTTTATAAAAGATGAAACAGTGAAGGGTTTAAGGAGTACACCATCTACGTGAATGAGATTTCTGAAGACCATCAAGAAAAAAAAATATTCTTTGAATGACACTCAGAAGGTCCGCACAATTTATTAAAAGCCTACACTACGAAAAATATTTGGGGAGAGGAAAAAAAATACTATAGTATTTCTTCTAGTGAATTTAACATTATATTAACCCATCCAAGAGGCTTTACCTTCTAGCCACGTGTAGAAAGATTCTCCTGTAAATACAAAGTAAATAGTTAAATTAAGAGTATTTGTTTTCAACATTACAGTATCTTTATATTACTATGCATACTAACATTAGCTGCCATCTGGACATAAAGCTAAATAATTTAGCTATTAAAGTGTGAATAGGCACTGAAGTGGCTGAGCTTTGAGGTTAGTTTAAATCTGCTGAGATCAGAATAGGAAAAATACAAGGATGAGCATGACTAAGCTACCGGTCAGGGCATTCAGAAGTGTATCGAAGCACAAGCCTGATGATATTCACTAGTGGTGAAAATTGTATCTGATAGCCTTTACCTTGACTGCTAACCACCTGAATATTTCCTGTAAGCTTAGATCTTTTGCCTGAGAGCTTTCAGTTGACTGAAAAATCTTAAAGTCTGTCTTACTGTAGACACAGCAAATGCTTTTTCTCCCCACCCTCTCCCCAAACTCAGGGACATTCAAGAAAGTACACAAAAAAACCTGTCCCTCTTCTTTTAAGGGATCTGACATCAGTATCAATGGGGCTCTAGAAGAGACCCAAGAATCTTAATTTATGCATCTCCAGTTATCTCGCCAATAACACTAGCACAACACACATTGTGTTACAAGGATAAGACCAACAACAGAACTGTATTTTGCTCTTATCCACTCCTTCCCCCTACTTCAAATGAAGACTTACCCCAATAAAAACATTTTCTGATCAATCATCTACATAGAAATGTAACTTTCCTGCCCTCCAATGCAATAGCAATAAAGTGAATAAATCAGATATCAAAAACTTCAATGCTTGCTTGATTTCTGTAGGTCGAGCAAAATAAATGACTTACCATCATCTCCTCCTTGGGGGGGGGGAGAAAAAAAAATATCCATAAGCATTAAAGAGATAACTTCCACAGCAAAGCAGTAATGAAACACAGACTTTACTACAAACACTGAAAAAGGTGCAAAAATCCTTATTTAATCTACAAAAAAACCCAGGCTACTTTCCATCCTCTTCCTCCTCCTCAAGACCATCCAAGACTAAACACATTATGATAATGAAAGTCACTAAAAATTTGAAATCTTAGTATCAGCTGACATATATATTCTTGAAAGCTATACTTCAGCTTCAGAAAGATGGTTAGGTAGTCGTCTTCTTCAGTTCACAATCTGACTAGTGCCCCTTTCTGAAATTCTGATCCCTGAATTAAACTGCGCTTACAATTTTTTTTATTTGTGTATACCAGCAACATATTATCTTAGTATTTATAATTACTAAAAACTACCTTGATTTTCTAATGTGTCATGGGTTTTCTAGCTCAATCTGTTGGCTAATAGTTAATTTTTAAGGGAAATGAGACACACTGACAGGGGAAAGCTGATTCATTTGGAACATCAGGTTATAGTTTTCAATTTAAATTTGAAAACTTAAAACCCAAGTCATAGGCATACTTTCTTTTTAAATATTGTTGCAGATAACTAAGCCTTCCTAAGTATCCACTCTTTCTTCAAATAACATCATTATTTGTACATTTGTAATACACTAAATATTATGGATGGAAAACCTACAGCTACATTACACTAGGATGACTATGAGCTGAAGTGATTAAATTAAATGCTCTAGGAAAAAAAGACAAGGTAAGAATACAAAAGTGCTGAAATTTTTGCTGAATTTTAACTCCTTCCCATCCACACTGAACAATTACTGTGATACACTAAACAGTTTGAGATTTACTTTAGTTTTCATGTTAGCTCCTCTGACATTAATAAGCCTATTCACATGCATAAGATTAAGCATGTATGTAATCAAGTATCACAAACCGTAGTCTAAATATTGAAAATGGACAGCTACTTCTACAAAGGAAATTAAAAAAGCCAAAAGCAAACCTACAGACTGAAGATTACTGTTTGTATCACTTGTACTGCAATAGTCACTATGTTAAAAGAACTGCATTAGAAAATAAAACAGACAAGACCCACCCCTACTAGGTGCCAGTGGATTTAAAGGACGATAGACAGATCGAGGCCTAGAAAATAAGTTAGAAGACACAAAAATCAGTTTTAAGCTCAATTGAAGTGCAGGTGTAAGAAATAGACTTCCTCTCCCTCCCAATTACTTGAAGCAGTTTTCTTCATAGATGCTGTTCCACACTCTCCAAGCAGAAGGCCCCTTGTATCCAGTGTAACGTTCTGGATTCAGCAACAAATCCACATATTGTGCATCTGGAGATCTCTCATCTAAATAGGAAACCTTTTGTTAAATATTCTGTCATTTAAAAAAAGATTCAATTTAAAAAAAAAAAAAACCACACAAAATTAAATATAAATGAGGTCTCATATAATACTATTCTGTCTTCCAGTTGGATTATCAATGCCTTGTGCATAAAAATGCAGCAATATACACCCTAAATAGAAAGCTCAAAAGTATATTATTTATTCCAAAGTCTCCTGTGCATCCATAATTTCTACAGTGAACACACTCTATGTGGTTTCAACTTCACCATAAACACTTGTCATGCAATGTGTTCTCTCACCCTATCCTAAGACAGAAACAGTGTTTTGTTTTAAATGTGCTTCAAATTCAGATTTCTTTGTTCGGCAGTACTCGGTTGGCGGGGTTGCTTTTTTGAAACAGGTATACTGCTGTGGGGGCTTCTTAATAAATACAAGGTCAAAGAAGTGTATCTTGTAGCTGGTACGTACTGTATACTTATTAGCTAAATCACTTTTCCCCAGATACCCTTGTATACTGGCAGAAAGTCTGGACCACATTGCTTAATTGAACAAACTTTCAGCATATTGCAGAATTCTCTGTTGGTTATGGCAAGAAACATGTTATTTAAGCAGCAGTTCAACAAGTTACACCTTCATCTCTAAAGTTCATTACCAATTCAGGCAACATGCCCGAAGAAAATTGTGAAACAGTACTCTCTCTGCTTGAAAACTCTCTACAAATAGAAACTTAAGTTTTGAGTTACAACCAGTAAAAAGCAGGAAGAATTCCCTCTTTGAAATTCTAGGTCAAGAGCAACTCTTGCTTAAGAAAACCTGCATACAATACAAGCCAGTAGTCCAGTGACTTATTCATAGGAACAGGCCAAGCAGTGCTACCGAGTGTTTCCTCCGATGTCGAAAAAAGCCACAGAAACAGAGAGTGAAAACTGCTCTAAAAAGAAGAGATGATTCTGCATGAGCAGTTAAGCATCGCTTCAGCAGTAGTAGCAAGAACAAAGAAAAGAGACAGACACAAGACACACAACACAGTGAGTGCCAGATGGGACAAAGTCACATCACAGCTTTATTTATTTCTTTGACAGCATGGCTAACCTAAGCAGTTCCTACACTTCCTGGACACTTCAGGTCTCCACTTTTTCTTCTCATTATCCACATACAACTGAGTCTGTCAGGCAGTGCAACGGAAGTATGGAAAGCTGACCTGGGTTATGAAGTTTTTTTCAGCTAGATCAATTCCCTTATCTAGTTTATCATTAAGCTCAACAAAAAGCTAGCAAAAGGTAAAACTAATTATAAGGCTTTGTGCTATAGTTGAGTGAATTAAGAGCTCTCTCGCCACCAGGAAGAGAGGAGAGGAAGAGAACAAGAGTTTCTACCTCCCCCAAGTAAAGTTATTCTCTCTCACCTCTCCCTGCTCCAGCTCACAAACTCACCTGATAAGCCAGTTCATACCAACAATCTGGGAGATGGGAGGGAGATGTCAACTTACTTTCCTGCTATTCAAGTAAGCTGAATCAGCTTACCTCGCAGAAAGATGCACATCAGAGCAAAAAAAGCACAAAAAAAAAGAACACAGCTGCAGGCACCACACCCTCCTTCAGCAGGGCATGATGTAAGGAGAGATGGAGGTAGAATCAGGAACTTCTAAAAGAAATGCTCCTAAACTATACCTTTCCCAACTGAGTCCTCTTAAGGAAGTTGGCAGCTTGCAGATAGTAGAGACAACAGCAGCTTACTGCATATAACAGTTCAGATCTACAGTTATGCTCTTCGAGTATTTATTACAGACACAGCTTATATGGAAAATTTTCAGGTAAGACGCAGCAGAAGTGATGAAAGAGAACCACAGTTGACACATCCACTACAGCTGCTACTTTCTCAGGTGACATCAAACATTAGCGTAAAGGTAGATTAAAACATCTTGCATTATGCCCTAAGTCTTCCTATCATAGAATGCTTTCTAAGGTATCTGTTAAAAAGGCCTTTAGCAGTCATTCTTGAACTTGGCAATTCTTACGGTTACCTGAAAAACATTCCTTGAGCTTTGAATGTTACAAGCAAATATAAGGACTCACGTATGTGGAGCAGAGGAAAGACACCAGGTATCCTAATGTTTTAACAATAAGAAAGTCTTCACAAATAAGGGTGAATTTAGTGCACAGATTATTTGGAAACATAGCAAGGCTGGAAGAGGAACAAACTCAGCCAAAGCATATACAGTAGAATAGTGACAAAAATAATACTGTAGTAAGAAACTGAATCAGGTGCAAGTAATTTGTCTAATATTTGTGCTAGATGCAACTCTTTTGTGAGAAGCAGCTTTTTAAAAAAATATATGGCAAACTCCTCCCATTTACCTTCTTTTTTATTTCCCTAAGTCTCCTGTCCACCACACTAAGAGGGGGTAACAGTGAATGTGCACTGTGTAGACCACCAAATGCTCCTTGTAAAAAATTGCATTCTTTGCAGGTAAGATGATATGAACTGTCACATTCCCATTCAGCACAAAACTAAAACTTTAAAAAAATTGTTATTTGCAGAGAAACTGTAATTTTTTGTGTTTTTTAAGAGACAGGAAATAAAACAAACACTCTGAAAAAGCTTAAACATTTTACCATCAAGTTCACAAAAATGATCCTGTGAATCATCGTATCTTGCCCAGTCAATGAAAGCCTCCTTACTTTGGTTACTGAGGGGAAGAAAATACATTTGATTTTAACCTTTTAAATAAACAACATCAATAAGAGCTACCGAAAGAAACACAATCCACATATAGTAGTTAACTTAGAACTGAATTCTGAATTACTACATCTGACACACAAGAATATATGGAGTTACCACTTGTTAGCGGCACAAAGATTCAAGCAGGCATCAACTGCAATACTTTAAAAAGTCATTTTAATGTCAGACAGCAAGAAAGATTTCACCATCATTATTTGAACAAACAGTGCACCAGAAGCGACTTCTCTTTCTTCAGAAAGAGCTTGGTAAAATATTTTCATAGTATACATTTTTAAACACTTTTCAAAATATTATTTTAGCAGCTGTCACTTGGGGGGGGGAATCATCATATTTTCTTAACCTGTACTTTCAACAAGATCTACAATAGTTAGCCTTGCTTGTTAGTGGGAGATTGGACGTCCAAGTGCCCCTTCCAACCTAAATTATTCTGTGAATATGATTTGTCTTAAGACTTTTAAATAAGAACGGTATTCCACTCACCCTAGCATTTTCAAAGGTGTACTGTACCAGAGAGACAACTACTTTGAAGCTCCCACACTATGAAACACAAACAATGCCAAAAGCTGAATGCTTTCTTCCATGCATATGTGCAGCACAGAACTACTGATGCCACACTACTGACAGCAAAACATAAGCAAAGTTAAGATTGGGAACTGCTCCAGGGTGCAGTGAAGCACCTTGAAATAACGAAAGCAACCTATTCCATTTGATCAAATTAGTACTAGTTCAATTCTACAAACAGAGGCAATCCTATAACAAGATACATTTCTAATCTTCTGCCAAAACACTACAGGAGACACTATACTTGGCCTTAGATGAGGAACTTCTCCAGTAATTACTAGCAGGCAAGATTTGACAATCACAAGAAATACAGTTGATAAAGGAAAATAACCCAAAACCATGGGGATGATGCACTGCTAGGTAGAGAACACAGAGGTTTGCCTACAAAGCACAAACTCTTCCCGCCACTTGCAGGATCCATTCATTACCTGCCCTCTCCCAACTTTAATTGTCTATCTCTCACAAAACGCATTCTCTTTAGCTCTCCATGTGTTCTCAATCTCATATGCTTTTGCCCTACAAGAATGGAAGGGAGTTAATAGTTTATTTCCCCTAAAAAGCCTTGGATAAGGGCTCTACCCAGTTGGGTTTAAAACACCGCACACCAGGCAGAAACAGTCGCTTTTTCAAGGCAGTTCCATTTTGTCAGACGACAGGAAAGAGTTTCAACATCTACCAGGTAGAACTGCTGAAATCTATGGCTAAAGACACTACACCTCTCCATCAACAGTGAAGAATTGATTTTTCTAGTTCTGCTTTTTAAAGGTGGGGCATCTGATAGAATGCAAGTTTTTCTAAGTGGTGTTCCACACACTTTCCTACTCAGGGGCAACACCATCCAGTGGATTTCCTCTCACACAACCTTCACTGTGCCATGCAATAGGCAAGATCAGGGAATTGATCCAAGCTAAAAATAACTTTGCCAACAACAAAAGTAACTTGCAAGCTCCCTGATCTGGTTCACTGAATGATCACGAGCAGGCAAGTCAGTGTAACAGATTGACAGAGCAGGGCAGAATCCCTTAATCCAGCACAGTCATCAAGAGCAAAGACTGATACTGGTAAAAAGTAGAAAAAAGGTGGGTTTATTTGCAAGTTTCCTCTGACTCTTGATACTTTAAGATGCCTCTTTCAAATCATATCAAAGTGTACTTTTTACTTATCACTTAACACCTTTACCTTCAGATGTTCTTGCATCATTTCACATTTACTTTCTAATGGGCTATGGAAAGAATGAAGAACAAAAACCAGCACATTGCAAAAACAAGACAGACAAAATGAAACACTCCTTTGTTACTACTTTTGTACTACTGTAAATCAGAGCATACCTTAAGGTACTGTTAACGGCTCCCAGTTTGTTAGCTTGCTCACAGTCTTCCAATTCTCTGGAATTATTTGCTGCTTTTGAATACTGTAAGAAAGTTCATATTTAATATACAAATTAATTACCTAAAATCCTCTGAGAACAGGTGTCATGAAAGGTATTTCTAAGTTTAGCAGTGAATTGGCTAGTATCAGGGAAAATCCTTAGGACTATTTCTTATTTCCATTTTTCTTCACTTAATTTCATCAGGTCAATTTTGTTCTGTGGATTTAACTACCACAGAAATTCAGCTAAATATGTAAAAAATTTGTTTGGTTTGCCTTTTTTTTTTTTTTTTTTAATGAAGTGGAGTTCTAAAGTGTTTCAGATACTTAGCTACATTATTGTAACAGAATATTGGAAGACAAGCAGTGTCACACCTATAAAGATACCTTGTGTTTCGCAAGCATAATTATCCCCCCAAATTTCATTAGTCATTTCAGTAAGAAAATGTATCAGTTTTAGCCATTTTCCCCTCATGTTTCATTTAATCCTATTCATTAGCTTGCTTTAGACACGTGCAGGTTTGGAAGAGAGGCTTTTCAAGCTGAACTCAAATATCGATTATTTTAAAGCCAGAATTGAAGTATTTAAGCTGAACTCTGATTCTACACTATTTTAAAAACAATAATCCACTAAAATAGACTCTTACCATTAGAATACTTCTACGAAAAACTTCTGAAGAGTTAAAGATTAAATTACACTATTCTTCAAGAATATGGTTATATCAGCAGGGAATTTGTTAAGTTGGTCAGCTTAAACCTCAAAAAAAAATCCTTCTAACAGTTTTGGAACATAATAGTATCAGTGCTTACTGAAAAGATAAACATGCCCAATTTCCTCTTTTTTGGGTTGGGGGGGTGGATGGGGGTGTGTGTGTGTGTGGCAGAGGGTAGGGATGTTCTTTTGCAGACTGAGCCTTGAGTTTACACAGATTTCTACCTTATCACAGTCCTTAAGAAATACAGAAAAAGATCTAAAGTTAAGCAACTGATAGCTTATATAAAGCTAAACTGCTGGCTTCCCTTCACTCCAGGGCACATACATACCAACATGAAGGGTTACTATCCAAAACTAGCTCAAAATAAAAACATCAGCCAAAGGCTTTGGTCAACCCTTCAGAAATAGCAAACAACAGTAATAATTTGTTAAATTTCAAAAGAAAGAATAGTTCATTTCTGAGGACAGACTTGTGGTCAAGATGCCAAACTCGTGTTATTTCCTGCATGCATTTAGAAAAGTTGCACGGTTTCTCATCTGCAATGCAGGTATATCACAGAATCATAGAACAGCCCAGGTTGTAAGGTACCTTGAAAGGTCATCTGGTCCAACCTTTTGTGGGAAAGGGATCCTAGATGAGATTAACTAGCACCCTGTCCAGTCACATCTTGAAAACCTCCAGTGACTACCACATCCCTGGGGAAGTTGTTCCAGCAATTGATTGTTCTTACTGTAAAAAATGTCGTATATCAAGATGAAGCTTCTCTTGGTGCAACTTTTACTCACTGTGCCATGTCTTCCCCATGTGGCTCCTTGTGAAAAGGGAGCCTCGGTCCTCCTTGCAGCCACCCCTTAAGTACTGGAATACTGTGATGAGGTCTCCAGGAAGAAAAGACCTAACTCCTTCAGTCTTTCCTCACAGGGCAGGTTCTCCAGCCCTTTGATTATCTTCGTGGTGCCCCTTTGGACCCTCTCTAGTCTGTCCACACCTTTTTTGCATTGTGGGGACCAGAACTGGACACAGTATTACAGATGCTGCCTGACAAGTGCCGAGTGGGATGATCATGTCTGTCTCTGCTAGTAATGCCCCTGGAGACACTGCCCAGGACCCTATGCGCCTTTGTTGCTGCAGCAGTAACTGCTGACTCATGTTCAGCTTGATGTCCATCAGAACCCCCAGGTCCCTTTCAGCAAGGCTGCTCCTCAGCCACAGAGATCCTAGCTTGTACTGGGCTCTTTAGTTATGTTGTCCCAGGTACAGGACATTGGACTTGTGTTTGTTAAACTTCATAGTGTTCTTGCTAGCCCACTCTTCTAGTCTGTCCAGGTTGCTCTGTAAGATGGTTCTCCCATCTGACACGTCCACCTCACCAGCCAGTTTGGTGTCATCAGCAAACTTGGTGAGGGTGCTTTCAACCCCATCATCCAGATCATTTATGAACACATTGAACAGCATGGGGCCCAGTATTGATCCCTCAGGGATCCCACTTGTAACAGGCTTCCAGTCTGAGTAAAAAACATTGATTACCACCCTCTGAGTGCTGCCTCTTAGCCAATTTCCTACCCATGTTGCAGACCACCCATCTAATCTGTATCTTGTCAGTTTGTCCAGGAGAAGGCTGTGGGAAACAGCATTGAATGCTTTGCTGAAGTTCAGGCAAATGACATCCACTGCTCTCCCCATGTTGACAGAAGATGTTATTTTGTTGTAGAAGGTCATCAGGTTAGCATGGCATGACTTGCCTTTGGTATATCCCTGTTGTTTTTTTCTAATCACCTGCTTTATTTAGTTTGTAACAGTTTCTAGGAGGACTTGTTCCATTACTTTCCCAGGGACTAAAGTAAGACTAATGGGCCTGTAGTTTCCTGGATCCTCTTTTGGGCCCTCATAGATGGGTGTGACATTTGCCCTCTTCTAGCCATTGGGGATATCCTCCCTGATGTCCACAATTTTTCCAAGATTATAGACAGTGGCCTTGCAATAATGTCAGCCACTTCTCTTAACACCCTGGGGTGCATTCCGTTCAGGGCCCATAGATTCAAGAGGGCTGAGCCCTTGCAATAGACTGCAAATAAGCCCTTCCTCCCCTACTGGTAGGTCAACCCATGTCTTGTTGTAGCTGCTTGATCCTGTGATCTGGGGTCCAGCTATGCTGGTAAAGACAGAGACAACGTACCATCACAATACATACCACATTAATTCTCAAAAAAGAAAGGATTTAATTAGAACTGTTCAGATGAGTAAGCAAGGTAACTTGCTTTAAAAATACATTTGCCAGAACCAATACAAGGAAAAATAGCAGAACCTACTGAAGGCCAAAGAAGTGAAGGAGATTAAAAAACCCCAATAATTTAAACCTTGTTAGGGACCTTGCCCGTAACAAATAATTACTCTAGAAGGAACTTCTCAATTTTCTTGGATTTGCCAGCTGTGGAGCTCATTCTTTAGCATCATATGGATGTTAAATGGGAAAATCTGAACAAGGAATGTTTCTGACCTAGAATGAAACAGACACTGCTGACGAAATAACATACTGAGATGCTGAAATAAAAACCCTGCGTGTCCAGAGCTGGAAACAAATCCCTACCCTGAAGTGAAAAAATTACTGCCAAGAATATCATCCTAAATTTAAGGTTTCAAACAGAACTAACATTCAAGTCTCAAAGCATGTTTCCAGGCTTCATTATTCACCAGTGTTTAACAGCAACAGCTATTGGATCACTGCTCTGTGACCACTGACTAGATCAGGACAAACTATCTGTTCCTGCCAAAGCAGGATTTCTTAAGAGCAGTTTCTAGAAGACAACAGAAAAGAAGTGGGCAGGAAGTAAAATATTGTTAAATGTAATCTTGCGTTACTGCATCCTGTTCCTTTGCTTCAAAGATTAATACAGCAGCTGTCATAACAGTTCTTTAATGTCTAGCCCCCCCAAGTTTGTTCACCACTGAAATGAAACAGGACTATAGAAAGGGAACTACTTTGTTCCTCTCCAGCACCATTTCAAAAAGCTTATGTTGGTGCCAAAAACTAAGAAGAGATCCTCCATTGCTAACTGCACTTCTGTGGGGAAGATGTGCGAGTGTAACCCTGGTCTTTGTAGCCAGATGAGCTCTAAAAAGAAGAATTGTTCTCTCTATGGTTCAACAAACAAAAAAATCGCCCACAAAAGCCTAAATAAAGTTAGAAGTTTACAAGCTCATCTACATTAGAAGAGAAGGACAACAGGAAACTGCACGGAAGCCAAGCACTTAGACCACAGAAAACTTCTCCACAGGATTCTACCCTGAGTATATCTACTCAAGGGATTATAGCTCTCATTATTAAAAAGATGCCTTTGGTCTTTTTCACCTTTCCAAGGCAGACACTATCAGTATGAAAGAGATAAAATGGACAACTATGTCCCCAGAGGAAAAACACCTTTTTTTGTGTGCTTGTTCGTTGTTTTTTTTTTTTAAAAAACCAGTACTTTAAGGATAGTCCCCAAGATGCAAGACTTTCCCAAATGGATGGAACACAGGCTAATTTCTCTGCCTGGGGATGGATAAAAAGCCAACCAAGAGCTCATGAGTCAGGATTAAAGGCAACACAGAGTCAGGTGACGTTACAGTGGGGATCTGCTACAGGCCACTGACCGACCGGGATGATGCAGCGGATGAGGCCCTCTATATACACATAGGAGCAGCCTCACGTTCACTGGCTCTGGTCCTCATGGGGGACTTCAACCACCCTGATATCTGTTGGAGAGACAACACAGCGAGGCACAAGCAATCCAGGAAGCTCTTAAAATGCGTCGGTAACAACTTCCTTCTCCAAGTGGTAGAGGAGCTATGCTGGGCCTTGTCCTTACCAACAAGGAGGGGCTAGTAGGGAATGTCAAGCTCAAGCCTTGGCTGCAGCGATCATGAAATGGTAGATTTCAAGATCCTTAGGCCAGCGAGGAAGGTGTGCTGCAAGCTCACTACCCTGGACTGCAGGAGCACAGATTTCGGCCTCCTGAGGGATCTGCTTGGTAGTACCATGGGATAAAGCAGTGGAGGGGAGAGGGGACCAAGGAAGCTGGTTAGTATTCAAGGATCACCTTCTCCAGACTCAGGAGGGATGTATCCCAACAAAGAAGTCATGCAAAAAAGCCAGGAGGCCTGCATGGACGAGCAAGGAGCTCCTGGACACAATCAAAAGCAAAAAGGAGGCCTACAGAGGGTGGAAACAAGGACAGGTAGCCTGGCAGGAATACAGAGAAACTGTCAGAGCAGCCAGGGACCAGGTTAGGCAAGCTAAAGACTAGACAGAATTAAATCTGGCCAGGGACATGAAGGGTAACAAGAAAAACTTCTGTAAGACTAGGGAAGATGTGGGCCCTCTCCAGAAGAAAATGGGAGACCTGGTCACCCGGGATATAGAAAAGGCTGAGATAGTCAATGACTTTTTTGCCTCCGTCTTCACTGGCAAGGGCTCTAACCACAATGCCCAAGACACAGAAGGCAAAGGCAGGGACTGTGAAAATGAAGAACCACCCACTGTAGGTGAAGATCAAGTATGAGACCATCTAAGGAACCTGAAGATACACAAGTCCATGGGACCTGATGAAATTCATCCACGGGTCCCGAGTTTCCCAAATAAGCTACCCCATTTTCTTTACTGTGGGGAAAGCAAAAGGTGGCTGATTTTTTACTTCTGAAGTCCAATTCAATATGCTCATGTGAAGTATCTTAAGAACAGCATACTCTTTGGCTACTAATTAACATCTTACTTATGGCTCTCAAGATTAATCCATCAGGAAGCTCAAACGCCTACTAGAAGAATCCCTTCTAAAACAGTCTTTAAAGTCTTTAGGAGGCATTACGATATTTCAGGAGTCAGTTTCTCTACAATTAAGCTTGGAAGAGAATGAAGTCAATGGAAAAGAGAACTGGCAACAGATTATCCAGTTAAAACTTAAGATCTTCCGCCCAGAGATAGTGCCAAAACTTTCCCAGAACAACTACTGCTGCTTGTGCTGAAACAGTGAATGACTGACACTTAAGTCATGTCAGTGAGAAAGATGCCTCTTCTTGCATCACCAAAAACCTTCAAATGAAGAGGCACACTTTACTTCAGAGTGAGCTTACCAACAAGTATAAACATACTTATATGTATAAACAGGAGACAAGAAGAGGAAGCTCTCGAGCTAAAGCTTGGACTTTCTTGCCTGCACTGTTCACAACAGCAGGACAGAGAAATCATCAATTCATGATGAAGTATACCTCTGAGCTATCTTTGGTAATCTTGCTTGGCATAAAGTCCAAACCTAATGCCAATGGTCATTTATGATACAGTGAACTACACCCAGGTGAGACAAGCAGCAGCTCTGGCTGCCCAGGGAGGTGGAAAGTACTGGGGAGGATGGAGATAGTTAGGCAAGAACAAGCATGAGTCTACAACACAGCCAAGGCACTCAACAGGAAGATCTCTCATTTGAGTACCATTAACTGCTAAAATCCTTATTCTTGGGCACTGTGTTTGGGATTTGGGCATGGGGGAAAGTTGTTTGTCTTTCTGCTCTGACCTCTCTTCTAGGTGCATATACCCTCTTTTTTGGCTTTGCGAAGATCACTTGGTGATTTAGGAAGAATGGCTTGGAGAGAAGCAAGCAAAAGCCAACAGCACAGGCTGACTACTTAAGCTTGCACTTACCACTTCAGCCTAAATTACCTTTAGACTAATGACCTGCTCAAGGTTAGACATGGCAAAAGTTCATGTAATCGTTCAGGTTTTTTTTAATATTAGAGGTTGTAGTTATATATGACTCTTAAAAAAGACTGCACTGCTACTGCATCTGTACATCTTAGCCTATGGCTTTATAGAAGGTGGCCTGTACTCAGAAATGAACAAAGAATTTTGCATCAGGCGTTCCGTGGCCACATACTGCTGTCCCTGGTCATTCACCGATTCAGTCTGCACCAGCTCTCAAGCTACGATAGACTACGATGACATGATAGTACCAGTTATGTCAGAAACACTGTATTATACATAAAAGTAAAAATGTAAAGTCACATACAGGAACTGATCAGTTGTGTTAACAATTTCATTGCTATGCCAAGACTGAAGGTTTGTAATAAAAAGCCACACAGCTACTGTAATGTTAAAATTAAAAAAAAAAAACACAAACCCAAACACACAAACCAGAAAGAATTTAGAAAGTAAATGACTACTTACTTTATTAGAGCTCCCAGCTTTAATTCCAACAGGTATTTTGCTCTAAAACCAAAAAATAAATCACAGATTTCACATTGTTCATAGAAATGATTATGCTTGATTAAAATCTACAAATTAAATATTACAGAGGTCAAAGCAAACTTGTTCTTAAATAATTAACTTGGTCCTTTACCGTCTCAACATGTTATACCCGAAACAGTGCTGGAGATTAGAAGAGACTTATTTTTAAAGCTATTTGTTTTATTGGTAAAATGACTAAGATCTTAAAATACTTTGGTTGTATTTCTGCTTTTGAAATGGAAAACAATTTTATTGTCACTCTTTTATTTAAATTTAAGTTCTCATTAGTAAATACTGTTAATATAGTATTAGTCACTGCAAATTAGCAAACTTTTTAAGCAAACAACTTTTTTCTATTTTATATTATTTTATCCATACCTCAGGACAAGGCTCTACATGACAATCTTTGATAGAACAATGGCCATCATCAGCCCAAAATGGGCATGGTCTCTTCAGGTTCACCTAAACATACAAAACCAGAAGTTTACAATCAACACCTACATAAGGCAATTTTAGAAGACAGAGCTCTCAGTAAAACCTTTCAAATTAAAGGAGAGGATACAAGGAAAAAGGGTTAAATTTAGTACATTAAGTCTGGGGGGTTTTGTGGGGGTTTGGTTGGTTGGGGTTTTTTTAACTACTTTCCCTCTAAGTATATAAGTTGAAGCTTGCTGCAGTGGAATTGTTAGTGACAATGGTCTCCAGTGGACACATACAGTATATTAAAGCACAAATTAAATCTCTCACCACTAACGTAACTTCAAAGCAGTAAATAAATTACTAAAAAGAAGGCAAATCAGACATACTCAGCTCTTAAATGGTTGTACTTACAATCAGTTGTATTTGTACTATACTGATCAAGAAAATATATTTGATGGAGGACAGACTAGTGCACAAGTATACTGATTTGAGGAAGTGCTTGGATGATTTCAGATTTCAAGCAATAAAACCACGCAATCCTTACTGCACATCATAGCTAGTCAAGGAAAAATGAGCATCATAATGGCTTCAAATTAGAGAGCTGATAAAATACAAATATAAATAATGAAGAGAAACCACTTCAGAAACATTACCAGCAAATCCCGTGATTAGTGCTCCTATTTGTCATCAAATGACACAATAAAGGCAGGGAGCACCACATATATTAGTATCGAATACACTGCAAGAGATTCAAACACTTTACTATATTTCACTTGGATTTTTAATGTGAAAGTCAGTGGGGAAAAGAAGAATAAATGAAATTACAGCTTTCCGTTACATTAGCCTTATACATACTAACAAACAGTAGTGATAAAAACCACTTTGACCTCATCGCTCCTAAACTGAAGACTACAGACTAAAGGTTTTCCTGCTTGATCAACCAAAACCACTGCAGAAGTACACCATCTTTGAAATCTAACATTACAAATAAAATACGAAGCATTTATCCTCAGTAGCAACCACTATTTTCCAGTTTAAAAAGTCAGTTTTAAAACTTTCAAAGTAATTAAAAAAAAAAAAACACAACAAAAATTACTTCCATTCTTCTACTTCGTCTTCCTTTAGCACAGCTCATTTTCTTCAGTTGATAAATACTATTCATGAAGATATTCAACTGAAGTCACTACTTACAGGCAACAAACTACATCTTGAATAATTTGATATATCATTTCTTGTGTGAAACTGCTGAAGATATTAAATTTGATTCTGTAGTCAGACACAGCAAGAGCTCTATAAAACACACTGCAAAATTAAGCCTGATACTCCAAGGATGGCATCAGGTCCCAGAGCAGTTTCAATACAAAAATTTAAGAATTATACATGTGCTTATAAAAATTATTTAAATCTATAAATCTTAAGTCAGAAAACTAATCCTTATGCTAGCTTATGGAAAAAAATACATATAAGTTGTACAGTAAATTAATAGTCACACACTATAAAGAACAGTATTCTTGCTACACCTAACGTTAAAAGATTGAGACTAAACGCTTCATCAATTTAGTCTTCAGAAAAACATTTTCCCCTTATATGTAAGAACATTTTTCTAATTAATGTAATTTATAACCTATACTTTCACTTTACATAAGGAGAAACATAGACAGGAAACAAAGCTTAAACATCCACTACAGTAGTGCCAGAGCAGCCCCTTAGGCAAAGAATTGGCAACTGAACTCTAAATCCCATGCTCTGATGAACTTGGAGTCCACTGCAAGTGGTAGTTGAAGTGTTGCTGCTATTATAAAAGAAACACACTAGCCAATCTTTTAACTTGGAGAAAACCTGAAATCACTGAGCCGTCTTGAACAATTATTCCATTTAAAAATTCCTTTATGCTCTGAACACATTTAACAGCAAAGTACATTTATACTGGATCAGTGATTTACTCTAAGTGGCCTGTTTCTGCAGAGGAATATAGTAATAGAAGCCCAATGGCTATATTCACTGAGTTTTCAAACCAGAGCTTCAGCAATTTAAAAAAAAAAAAAATAAAAAAAAATCAATTTTTTTCCCCCAGCATTGTATATAATATACTCAGCATAAGGAAAACTAGATCAATATGCCTCTGATACAAAGCAGGCAGAATATGAAGAATCTGAGATGAATTATAGCCAGATTTTACTCTCCCTCCAGTCTATTCTCTTAATTTTGACAGCTAAGAAAAATCAGAACTATATGCCAGAAATAAACCTTTAATGCTCGAAGGATAAATTGTTCTACCTACACAAACTAAAGCAAAACAAAAAGAAGTCCTGCTCCAAATGTTCTATCAATACCACAAAAGATCCCCAAAGAGCAAAACTTAATGTTTGACTTGTTCAACTGCCCTTTATTATACTGAACTCCTCTACCAAACCTTTCAGCACATAAGCTCTTTCTGTATTTTCCAAATACGCAAAGCTAACTGCTCTATAACATCAGAAGGAAAGACTGTTTTCCAGGTTTCCATTTTGATGTACTTATTCAGCATAACTAGGAATTATAAATTCAGCTTTAAAATCTTAGAGATTCCTCAGTTAAAAAAAAGTGATGACAACTGTCTTCTAGCTGTAGTTCAAGCCATGCTAGCAGAGATACATTAAAAGCAGAGATTTTAGGTTTCCTCTATTCAATTTCCTCTATCCAATCCAGAAACATCATTCCTAGAAAAAAATATATGTAAAATGTTCACTCATCTTTTTAAATAAAGCACAAAAAGTGTTAAATTTTACATTACCTTCACAATAAGAGCTATTATATAAAACATGCCCCTCCCACCAATTTCTACCAAAAACCAGACCAACTAACAGAGACTACAAGCTTCTTCAAAGTCGACTCTAACAATAAAAACTGCTAACGCTTAGGAAGATACAAATAACTAGGCAGTCACTGTTCTTACATAGAGGAACACTATAAATAAAAGAATACCGCTGCCTAAACTGCAGATTAATTCAGAAATAACGCCTGCAAATCAAGATATACTAGTCCCAGAATGATCCAAGGGCACTAAAAACCAACACACAGACATACTTGTGAGACAAACTGAGGTTGTACAGCACTTGTACTTTAATCAATACCAGTCATGCGCTGACTACATAGAACACCCTTCTACTTTCTTCAGGGCCTGAAGTATTAGATTTCATTATTATGGTTTAGAGTATTATTAAATACTTGTCACAGATTAAAAGTTAGATCCCTTATCACAAGGCTTCCATAGTTTGTGTGTTTCGATGTATAAAACTATACAGAGACAAAATTTTTTATTCCTTTATTTCTTTCAGTGAGAAGTGTTCCACTATCTAGAAGCCACCTAGCACAATTTCAGCAAGACTCTAAAAAGAAACTTTTCTTTGGCCTTTACATAAAAACTAGCTAGTCCATTCAGTATTATACATCAAAGTCTGAGTTCTTTTATGGCAGTTGAACTAGTAACACAAAGGGAATATTGTGACTGTAGTTAGAAAAGTTCATGATCCAAATTCCTATTACAAATTAAATTACTTCAGAGTAGAAGTGTTTTCACTCCCAAAACAAGTATACTCCCCCTATGCTTATTCAGTATTTAGTCATGCTGTAGTTGACCTAGATGATCATTGCCTACCCTCACAATTTCCACATCCATCTATGTGTTCAATGGGACTTCCATGATTCTGTGCAGGGACATCAAAAAACTCTGTTGCTTATTCAGTGGGGAAAGGGTGAAAAAACGTTCAAACAAATTCTTCTCTGTCACAAATGGAAGTACCATATAATGTGTGGTGATGGGTGTACTGCACATTGGCCCTTGTCATTACCCATCTATTAGGAAGATCAGTATGAAAGATGAGGAAGGATTACAACACACCATTAAAGTATGATCTGGAGAACTGCTGTTGAAATGAAGATTAGCTCTAAATTTGCAGGATGAAACCACTATTGTATAAAACCTTGTACACCTGCTGCTCCTCTTCTTCATATACTTTGGTTTGTATCTTTCTGTTGCCTCTGGAGAATCTAATCACTGCTACCATGTGATGCATTATGCCTGAAGTTGCACATATCTTGTTTCTCCTGAAGAGTGAAGTTAGAACTGCATCACGTAGCAGGAGGAGATTCAGGGTGAAGTTACACATTACTGCCTGTCCGGACTAGAAAGGGAAGATTCTAAAGGGTTTTTTGCTTCCTCATTCATAACCACATCTTGCATGAGTTTAACACTTGTCTGATTCCAGATCAACTAAGTAACTTGCTACATCCTAGGCAAAAAAACCCCTCACAAACCAACAAAACAAAACAAAACCAACCAACCAACCAAACCAACCAACCAAACCCAAACATCCAAACTAAAAATCTACCAGGTTAAAAAGAGATGCATTGGCTTAATGCAGAGTCAGACAAGCCCGAGAGCTAGAAGTAGGGACAGGCTAAAAAGGTAGGATGGTCTGCCCTAAAGGAGTGGAACCTCCTTTTTCCAGTGGCAGGCAACTATCCGATTAGCTCAGTCAAAATGCAACCTCATTTTCAAGTTAAGCATATCTGAAAACAGAACTACCAGGCTTCAAACTGTTATTTTGCTCATCAGATTCTAATACAGAGAAAAAAATGTTTTAAGTCATAAAAAAGTGGTATTACACACTACTTGAATGTTGAATATTTTGTACCTATTTTTCAAAGGAGTAACAGTTCTCTAGATAACAAACACTAAAATCAAAACTAAGACAGCAACTTATAAAAGAAATCATTGCAATATTTCCATTTCAAATTACGCACATTTCTTAGAAGACAAGTACTGCATGCTGTCAGAAAGTTGCTAATATACAATTCTTTTCTAGATGCAGTAGTACAAAGATACTACCTTTAAAATTACCACTTACCAGTTGAATGAAAGCAGTCACGATTTACTGTCACTGAGTCCAGGATTAACACAGCAAACATGACTTATTACCAACATCACTGTCAGAGACTGAAAACCTGCTACAACTAAACTGAAGAACTGTGGGCTTCTAAAAGACAACTTAATACAGACAAGTTGATTTGATACGTAATCCTCCCTATATTTTCTGAATTTTATTTTAATTATTCAGGAAAATACCATTCTAATTGTACCTTGTAATATCTGAAGTAATCACGTTCTTGCAGTTTCTGTATTTTGGGGAAGATCTTGAAAGTATTGAAGTCATCAATGCTTTCTATGTCACATAAACAATCATCTAGGACTCCTGTGAGCTATTAAAAAAATACATAAAAATTTATATTTAGTCAAGAAATGCAATATTAACTACAGAAAAATCCTCTAAAGAGAAAAAAACTGGCAGTCAAAACAAATACTAGTGAAATGCAGTTCCATAGCAAATAATTTATTTCTCATCACTAAAATACTCTACAACATACCTTACACACTCAGAATTAGAAAACAACAGACCTTAGCACTTTTTTAGAGCTTAAGTCCACCTCCAAATGCAATGCTGAATCAATGTCCACCAGATTAACAATTTCAAAACTGAAATTTGTTGACAGATTCAGCATATTGAACTTTCTGCAGAATGAGCAAGCTTTTCCAAACTGTGAACACATGGTATATTAGAACATCAGAGTAGCATACCAAGTATTCTCCTACCAAATGCTCAGTAGTTGAATTGCCTAAAAAACTCCACAATCATGCACTGTCATCTCATAATTCTTAAAGTGTAAGAACACTCCAGTTACTTGCTTTAGAGGCATGGGAGAAAGGGGAATAGGTACCCCTGTGCCCAAGAAGTTAGTAACTTCACAGTTAAACTGTACAAATAAATACTAGGAAAACCAAGTGCAGGCACTTGTAAGGCTGTAAATCTATTGCAAAACTAAGTCTGAACTTTCCAGGACCCTTCCCTCTTTCTTGTGCTAGGACGGCAAGCTGGTTCAAGGCACTAGCTTAAGACCACCTCTACAAAAAGGAGTGCACACAAGTGCAGAAGTGCTATTGCCAGCACAGGAGAGGAAGGCAGGACTGTGCAAGTAGCAAAGAGGACAGGTCCAACTAACTTAGTAGGCTAAACTACGGCAACACTTTTGCTGAGACCCTGACAGTGTCTTAGTGAAATGCAGAAAGTGTGATTCTATGAACATTTGTATGATAAATTTCATTAAATATAAACTATCTACTCCTCAGCATAGTTTCTTAAACAACTACAAACATGTTTGAAAGGCCTTTCAAATATAAGTTTGAAGGCTTTAGACCATATCTAAGGGAATGGAACCAAACACTGTTGTTAACCTACTACTATTCTTCAGCCAGACAGGAAATTCATTGACATACATGATGGCCTAGAAAGCATATAAAACAGGAAAGCCCACATATCTTATATCTTGCACGGGCTTAGAAGAACCTCTAACTATTAAAAGGTTATGTGCAAAAGGAGATGAAAAATATTTTGTGGGGGTTTTTTTATTCACAGATTTTTGCATAGATGAGATTATGAAATCATCTAATCTGTTTTATGCATGATAAATCACTCCACTACTTTACGGAACAGATACCCTTATATAACCAAGCTTGATGTAAAAGAGTCACTAGAAACTGAATTGTAGGCTTCTGCTCTTTTATGAAGCATAAAGGACACCTGGAAAATGGATTTCACCCACCCCTCCATGAGAACAAAGAGATGAGGGTATGGCAATAAAGCATTTAAGTAGAAAATTCACCTTATGCAGATCCTACTTTTCCTGAGGCACTAAATAGGTTGTCACAATTCTGCAGAGTAGATATGGCAATGAAGTAAAACTCATTTAAGGGAATTTACTTCACCGAAAGTCTTCCATGTTGTTATGCTTGCCTTTGTTAATGTTATCTAACTTCAAACCTGGGCAAACAGCTATGAAAGAGACTATGTGCAATTATGGGTTTTTCACAAAGCCAAGAAAGCTCACAGCCCACATGACTGCCAACTTCAACGTCAGAAGACAAAACTTTTTATTATTGATACTTACAGAAATAAAAATCCCATGCATTTCAATCTATAATGATTTCATTCAAAATTTCAAATTTTCTTATTGGTCACACATAGGCAGAAATTAATTTTGCAGTCTTTACAGGTAACACCATATCACAAAACAACTGTAATAAACAGTATAAACCTTATGTGAAGAGCAATAATTTACTAAGCTGAAAGCAGTAGGAAAGATCCGAGAAGTTTTCTTTGTACTCAGAAGATAAAAGTAGGAAACTATTTTGACGACCACCTCATGAAGTGATCTGCTGCTTACAAAAATATTTTTACCATCTACACAGAACTGAAAATGCTTTTTCAGAGGAAAATGTTCCAAATAAACATGCAGTGTCAAATTCCCATGGAAAAATAAAAAGCTTCAGTCTTTTTATTCAACTAAGATGGCAAACTAATAGAAGTCACACCTTTGCCAGATGTCTCTGATAAAACCTCGATTCTAAGAACATCTTTCAAAATGCAATAGAGTTTACTTAGAACATTATGAAGTTTCAGAAATAAACCCTCCCCCAAAACTAGAACTGGTCTAAGAAATTATTAAGAGAAAAATAAATTTAGTGTAATAAGAGTGAGCAAACAAAATTCTCCATTTCTTTCTCACAACTTTTTCAAAACTGGAACAGTTAGCTCCCTGTATACATAAAATAGCAAAATCAATGTTTCCTTGGAAGGCATGCTGTAAAATTAAAGTATGCTGTATCTGTACCAAACCACAATTTATAAAATGGTTTGACAGCACATATGAAACACCAATACTGAACATCAGTGGAGTCAGTTCCTAGCACACTAATATAACAGCAGCGCAGGCCTCAAGTACCCCAGCTAAAGGTTTTTTATTAGTCCAGGTGTAGTCTTCAGTGTTGTCACTTAAGTAATGATGGAACACTCTAAGACACCTGGATCTTCCTGTGAATTCTTTTTCAAACTGGAGACATCAAAATAAGAACAGTGTATTATACAGTTAAAATTACTCATTGCAAGACCTACTTTGCTATTCACACAATTGGTATTTTGCCTTTTTTTTATTTAACTATTCTAGTTAGCTTAGTCCACAAATACAGAGCCAAACTGTACTGTAAGTTATCACAACTTTTATTACAATGGCCAAGTATCAAGTTTTCTTTTCATCTATTACTTTGAACTCTATGATAAACTTTAAAAGCATTAGCCTACTATAACTTGTATCCAAGAAGCTGTCTGACAATGAATAGCTGCTATGTCTTCTGTATTTCCAATATGCTTATCAAAGTATTTCCATGTATTGTCAAACCTAGTTTAGTTCTTGTACAGATATCTGAGCTGTACTGGACATGTTAAACTTCTAACCTATCTTCTCCAAGATAAATCAGCCTTTCAGAAGAAAAGGTCAACATGCAACCTGCATCAATTTCTCCTTATGAAATCTAGAAAGAGAAACGTATGCAGCACTTCAACATTAAGAAAAAGCAGAATGCATATACTAAGAAGTAGCCATACAAACAACCTTATTAGTGTTATCAGGTTGTTGTACTTTAATTGCTTCAACAATTAGAAGACCACCTGGGGCCTTGTTTTGTTCCTTGATGTTTTACTTTGCCATAGCTGCACAATGAAAGAAAAGCAATAGGTAACATGACTCCAAGAACTAATGGCTAGCTTATCTTTTCCCTGTACAAGTCAAACTCCAGGTATTTAAACTCTGAATACAATATGCTAGCAATTTTATGAAATAGCAACAATCAATCTCTCTGCCAAGTGTCATAAGAAAACCATGCCAGTTTGTTAATGGCTTCTTTAAGAATCCCAATTTAATTAGCATTTAGCTGTGCTAAAATAGCTACTAAAATATGGGATTTTTAAAGCTGAGAAAACCGCAATTTATAACAAACAAAAAAAAAGCAATAAAAGCTAGCTATGCTAGACTACTCTAGTCACTGCTTTGGATGGTCACTTACAATATAGCATGTTATACAAAGCAGAAATTTAGAAAAATATAAGAAAAATAATAATCAGATACAGAAGACAAACTTTGCTCCACGTGGACACAGTATTTTGATATAAACTCACTCCAATGTCTTTGGTCCTGCTGAACTCCTTCCCTACTTGACACCATCTATTATTTCAGGCATGGTCATACTGCTGGTGAATAGCAAGCTCCCAACTACAGACATTTGTCCTTCTGAAGCTGTGAAGACAGCTTACAGAAAGGGGCACTCTCATCCTCCTCTGTAATATCGGGAAACATAGACGACCTAAACACAAGCTAAGCCCGGGCACTGATACCACCGTTCAAACATATGGCTTCTCATTGACTTCACAAGGACACCAAAGTTTCTGCTTAAAAGCCAAGGGTATGATCCAACCCAGAGCTCCTCAACACAACACCCCATAGACATTGTTACCTAGATTAAACAACTCCTCTGTGTAGCTGGACCGCTATTTAAGGACATTACCAGTGGTTCCCAGGTCAACCAACTTCTCCCCTCACTGTAGCAGCGGGGCCCCACAGAGCGGAGGCATCGGAGGCCCCGGGCTGGATCCCAGCAAGTAGCAACCGCAGGGTATCGAATAGGAAGGACGTGGGCTACAGACTTCGCCACCGGGAAGGCTGCACAAGGCACAGCCCGAAGCTGCCCTCTCCCCCACGACCCTCC